>NQII01000144.1:649159-697823 GCA_002778355.1 Clitarchus hookeri
GGGGGGTAGTAACAGAATTTGAGATCTACATTTGATTAGCAGACATAACTTTTTACCTGTCAGGCAAGGTTTCCATATGCTGCCATTGTATATTATTACTCCCCATGAGGAAACTTATTAAGTGAAACGCCCATGGGCTCTGGGTTATTCAGAACTTGGCTTTAACCATATTCACTATTGTTAGAGCTGTGGCAATTTGAATAGGCTTCCGCCCAATTTGCAGACGTTGACAGAATCTGTGATTCTGCTGTTGTAGCAAATGCAGATATTTTCCGCTGATTTGACAAAAACATAAAACATTGTTGTAGTTTTCAGTTATTCTTAAGTACTAATAATTGATAAATATTGCTTCCATGAACATTGGAAGTTTTTCCATGTAACGAAGCACATTTTCACCATCAGCATAAGGCATCTGGTGGTGAGCATGGAGCAGCGAGCGCCGGAATGCCAGGGCAGGGAAAATGAAAGATTCCAGAGATAACCTGCCGACAAGCGGCATTGTCCGGCACGATTCCCACATGACAAAATCACGAGAGTAACCTTGCCGGGAATCGAACCCGGTTTGCCCAAGTGGACGGCAAGTAGACTGACCACTACACCACTGCCACCCCTGCAGTAGAGGGATGTATTAAAATTTTAAAGTGACTCAACATTAAAAGAAATTATGCGAACTGCAGTGTAGGTAGGCTTAGAACACTTTTGTCAAAATGACAGTTTCAGTACTTTCCACAAAATTATTTATTATGTCATCCAAATTTATTTTGCCATGAAAAACTAAAAAAAAATTACTTTTTTTATGAGAATTGGCCATTAACGGTTAAAAATAACATATACTATTCTTAAATTATTTTGTATATAAATACTGCATGTATAGTGTATAATTATTGATGTGCTGACATTTACTCATGATACCACACGTCAACTTTGAAGGGTATACATGCGCTCTGCTTTCGAATCCTTGTCCCTGCTCTCAAAATTTTGCATTTCAGGTTAGACTGCCAATCAAAACTGTTATCAACATGAAAACAAACATAAAACAGTTTTAAAACTTCACGCAAATTTATAAATGAGCACCACAAGCATAACCTTGATATCTCACACAATTTAGTTAATGAATCCCTACATCTGAAGAAACCTATCATAAATACAACTTACTTTAAACTAAGATTAGCCATGACACTGAGGAAGCACGATAAACAAAGCATGGGAAATTTTGAATGGCAGTCAATGGTCAAAACTCATAAAATACCAATTTTAAGTTTCATAATTAAAATTAAACAAAATAAAGCCTTGAATATCAAACTGGTGTTTTAATTGAAACTTGTAATGACGCAATACTCTTAATTTTTTGGGACACGGGTGTAAAATTCTTTCGTGTGTATGAAGCTTTGACCAGCTTCATAATATTTTTATCGGGTCTGAAGTTTAAAGCCGTGGTGGCTCGTTTCCCGTGATAGTTTATCCGGAAGACGTGTGCGTTTGTAGGTTATCGGGAGGACGTCTGCTTGTTACGTTTTATCAGTAGCCCGGTTACAGTTTCGCTTCGAACTTTGGTTTTTTGGGGAAGCATCAGCATTAATTAGATTAGTTCGTTTCTGTGGATCAGGCAACGTCGACAAGTTTTAGTTCCTTCGGCGCAGTTTTAATGCGTCAACAAATTTTATACGAAATGAGAGGTTAGTTTATCTGGATGTTCAATACGTCGACAGTTTTAGTTCCTCCAGCACAGTTTCAGGCAACATCAACAAGTTTTTGTTGTACGAGAGGTTTGNACGAAACGAGAGGTTAGTTTATCTGGATGTTCAATACGTCGACAGTTTTAGTTCCTCCAGCACAGTTTCAGGCAACATCAACAAGTTTTTGTTGTACGAGAGGTTCGTTTCTGTTGACAACACAGTATCGATAACGTGTTGAGAGCGTGACACGTACAGTTTTAGATGACGCTGCTGGCAGATGCCAGGCGCTTATCGCAGGAGAGGGGGGTGCGAGACAGAACAAAAGACGCGTCTGTCTGGCGCCCTTCACTTATTCAAGTCAGTCGTCAAGGAGAGCCACTTCACGTCGCCCTTGAGGGTAGGTCGGTGCAGTCGTCAGAAGCATCATACAATGCTAGCCTAAGCCACGTTCAGGCAGGACGAGAACCCCCACATCGGCAACTAGACTTTATTATTTCATTTCCCAGCCGGTGTGGGAGGTAGCAGCAGTTCTTATTTCTTCGGGCTAATTTTCAGACACGTGAATAAACTGTTAACGACTGTGACGCTGTGGTCTGTACTTTTTTATGTAATTGAGAAGGTTCGTACTCTGCAAACTGAAACTCCGTCTGTGAACTGTGAAACTTTGTTAAATAAATATATATATAACAAAATAATCTGGAACTTATTTTGTAATTAACTAGCGTCCAAATTACTGAGTCTCATGTTTCTACCTTCTGATCTAGTCGAGGGCAAGCTGTGGCAACGTAAACATTCTGCAGTGTAACAAGTGCCAAACGTTACAAGATGGTGCCTAACTATGCGGCAGCAATAATATTAAAAATACGGCTGTAACGAGCGACGGAACATTACAAACTCAAAACTGGCGTAACCACTTAAGTGCTCCAAACCCATGTAAAGTCTAATATGTAATGTCACTGTTAACTATCACAAAAATTTTAATTATGATCCAATTCAAGATTTGAAATCCATCCAACTAGACGTTAAGTTCAAGCTGAAAAACCTTGATTTGCTGAGCCATCGCTGCAAAGAAGTGGATGGTTCGGTCGAATCCCTCGCATATATTTAGATTACGCCCTCACTTCATCACAGCTGGTAAAATTAATAAATAATTGTGAAAAAATTAATTTCTCCTAAATACTTTACTTACGTTTGCAATACTGGAAATAAATTTATGTTCGTCGCGTTGTTATTGGAATGAGAAAAATGCACTTGTAAACATTAGGATGGCAGTGACACCTACATCCTTTTCGCTGTCGCCAACCTTCAACGGAAAATTTCAGTTTGACTGCGCCGTTACAATTATTTTATGCACAATTCACTAAAAATTATAGAATTCTGCAATTAAATTAATAAAAATTTATTTGAATAACGTTTTATAATAGTTTTGTCAGCAAAGTTATTTACTTACACAACTCCACCACATGTAAAAAAGGCTACTAAATATTGTTATTGAAAAGTTTATTTATATTTTTTTGGTTACGTTTCCGCCGTTCATCTTTGTGATTTGACCAACATTTTAGTTTCTGTTTAAGTTCGCTAAACACGTGGGAATGTGTGAATTGTTAAGTATTGTGTTTCATTATTTATAGTATGGTGATTCATGATAGTTATTTTAAATGTCAGAAATGTGGAATTATTTTAGTTTGGTTTCAGACTCACCAACAAAAACGATCTGCATATTTTGCAAGTGAAAAATATCTCGTGGTAGTAAATCCAGTACAGAGAGTTCTTTAAATAAACACTTATAACAGCACACTGCAGATTTGCTGTTGCAAAAAAAAATAAAACGGCAGAGGAAATTAAATTAGAAAATAGTGATGCCAAATCCACGAAGCCAGGATCCTCAAACACAAATAAGATCATGCTCAGTAGCAAACAACAAACGGTCAAGGAAATAGTGGACAGAAAAGCAAAGTTCAATTCAAGTGATCATTAAATCAAACTATAACCAAATTAATAGCAGAAATGATTTGTATGGATAACCGGCCAATATCTATTAAGAAAACAAAAGGTTTCAGGAGACTTGTGGAACATTTGGAACCACGTTTCACTATTAATTCCTACTCGGAAACTCTTGGCAAACAATGTTATTACGGTAATGTACAACAAAACTGTTTTATAAGGTAAAGAATTTTATTTATCTCACTGTTGAAATGTGGACTTCTTCTGCAAGTGATGATTTTGTTGGCATCACAGCACATTTTGAAGATAAAATTTATGTACCACACCACATGTCTTGATGTGAAGCCTTTTCTAGAGGTGTGCCACACAGCTCAGATCATTAATTTCATTACTGAGACTGTAGAATGGTGGAACATCAGTGACAAGATATTTTGTATTGTTAGGGACAATGCCAGGGACATTACTTCAGCTCTGAATGCATCTCCCTTCCAGCACATACCTTGTCTGGCACACACATTCCAACTGGTCATCAAGGATACAATTTTTTATTCAAAACTTATTTCAAGTTTGCTTTCTACATGCAGTCGTTTGATTGGTCATTTCAAACATTCTTCATCTGCATGTAAAGTTTTGAAAGAAGCACAAGCCACAGTTGGCATCAGTCAGCACCACCTAATCCAGGATGGGCCAACTCGTTGGAATTCGGTGCTCCACATGATGAAGCGACTTCTGGAGCAGAAGCTAGCAATTGCAATACCAGTGACTAATTCAAACGTTCCAGAAGCATTTACTTCTGCTCATGGGACTTGTTCAAAAGTGTTGTGCAAATTTTAGAAATGATCAATTAATCTACACTGGTGGTTTTTGCTGGAAAAGTTACAATTTCAGAAATTATTCTAATTGTCAACAGCTTTCTGAAGCATTTAGAAAACCTAAATGTACCTGACTTGGTGGTGTTAGAAATTATTTGATTATATCACTGATTGCATCACTGAAAAGATCTAACAATGTTGAAACTTGTGAGGTAAGATTCTGTAAAATCCCAGTTTTCCATGTACATAAATTTAAGCAATTATATTTCATTCATAGTTGGCCTTGCTAAATTTGTGGATGTTGGTATTATGTAATATTTCTGGGGTAACGGCTTGCTTAAAATAAATAGGTGTATTGTTTTCAACTGTATGCTCTTGCACTCCTCGTGGACCCAAGAATTAAGGGAAGAGCATTCACTGAAATGGAAAACTTTGAAAAGGCTAAAAAGCGCTTATTAAAGTTCATTTCATATAAGAAGGCCACATTCTGCGAGTGGCAATTTGACGTATTCAAAACAAACAACGTGCCATTTACAAAATCCTGTATCAGCTGATGCACAAACGAACAAAAGTTAATATTATGTTGGCTATTCTGAGAGCAGTGCCGACGCACATTCGACTAGCTGAAAATACGCGAGATAAGAGAGAGTTCCAATATTAATTAATGTGGTCATAAAACAGCAGTTTTTAGTGTTACAAACTAAACTTCTCGATAAAGTAGTAATGTATAGGTGTTCAAAATGAAATGCACAACAAAACGATCCGTATCCAAATGTAACGAAACATTGAAAACATTTTCACGTTTCCCCAACTCTCCAACCATGTGCTGCCATCTTGTGAGGTACAGGCGTGCCATCTGTTACAACACGCCCTTCAACGCTATCTGTTATCCATATCCCGAACTACACCCAGAAACATATTATAGTTTTGTTGTTTAAAATAACGTATTTACGCGCATATACAAATGGTTTTATTTTTCCGCGAGTTCTGTAAAATTTTTAAAGTAACATATAATTTGTGTACAGCGTTTACGAACGACCCTACACACGTCCACCAAGCTCCGTTTACGAATGCAGCGCCACCCAAGAAGTTCACCAATTGCCACACGTAGCAGCACCTCCGGGACGCACTGACTCACAGCATGAAAGCCTATATTTGACACACCAGTTGATGGCGAATGGGTACATAAACAAAAAGGCACGGCGATCGCCAACTGTCAAGAATGTGGTCTTCTTATATGGTACACAGTATAATAAAGTCAAACAGCTAAGTGCAAGTTCTAGCTGTGAAGTACAAAATGATCCACAGGTATGAAGTTAGTTTTTAACTTTCATGTGTTTGGAGAGACATGTAGCTACATTTACAAACATCACACTATTTAATACGCATGCTTGCATTTGTGCTCTTGAAGGATGCAGAAATCTTGCCACCACTACATGGAATGTGGACATATTATTCACAATTTCTTGATTCTACAAACACAAATCTACCTTGTTTGTGCTTTAAACAGTGTTGTTTGTGATGTAAATAGTACTATGTGACTTCATCACTAAAATTGTGAGCTGCAACAGTTGACAAGTCTGATTCAAGCAAAGAATAAGACTGTTTTCGCAATATGGCGGCCGGTAGTTAGTTTTCCGAGAGAAAATCGAGCAAAACGTTTTGTTTAACAGTCCTCCAGGTTCTTTAGACATTAGTGAAATCAACATGGTCAGTGCCGGGTCGGATTATGCAAACCGCAACCAAGTTTTTGTTTCATTGCATGTGTTTCAAGTGACAAATGGTGAAGTACACTCGTGAAAGGCAAGCGCGCGCGTTGTTACGAGATATTCGTGTATGAGATTGTGTCTGCCACATCAGTTATTTTTTACGCGAGTTAATTATGGTGTTCATATGTGTACATTTTTAGCACGTCCTCTAGGAAAACTTTATTCATGACAAGTAAAAATTGCAAAATGAGGTTAACTGAATGCGTACACAAAAAAATCTTCCCACTAAAATTTTGACAGTGAATTCTTGTCAAATCCTTGTGTGCACCTCGCTAAGATGCCATTAAAGAAACATATGGTCCATCATGTCAGAAGAACAAAACCAAAACTGTAGTTGCACCAACGAAGGTTGAACTTAATTTTGGAAGGGGGAAGAAAAGAGCTAGAAAAACCCTGAAGATAGTGAAAAAAAATGTGCTTTCTTTTGGTAATGTGCATCGAAATAAAAAAAAATCAAAGACAAATAGGTACTTTATTGCAGTTATGAACTTCTCAAACAGGTTGAACCTAGATCATTCTAGGATCAATTTGACGCGGACTATTTTGAAATGGACTCTATAAAGGACAGACTGGAAATCTATTTGAATCCTAGGCTTAGTGCTGAAAGGGCTGATAAAGACAGGGCATCGGCGCTAAAAATGCCAGCTATATACAACTGCCAATATTTAATGGGGATGTGATACAGTGGCAATACTTTTATGACTTTATTTCTTACACTGGTGCATAACAATGACCAATTGCATGCAGTAGAAAAATTCTTGTACCTGAAGTTACCGCTGCAAGGGGAAGCCAGTGCCTTGATATGCACCTTGCCAGCGACAAATGCCAATTACGAAGTTGCAAAGGATCTCCTGGTGCAAAGGTATAATTAGCCAAGAGTAATAGTATCACACCATTTAGATGCCATCTTCAATGCATCCCTGGCAAGTGTAGATTCTGTACAATCTATGAAAGCTTAGTTACGGAATATATGGGTGCCTCGAGGGTCTTAGGACTCCCTATGGGATGCAATACTGCTGCATTTATTAGTGTGTAAACTTGATTCCAAACTGAGGAAACATTAGGAACTCTCTGTGCCGCAAGATGAAATGCCTTAGTATAAAAATTTACGTCATTTTAGGAAAGACAGTCGCAAGTATCCGAGAGTGTCAAGAGAAGTGGAAGGCATTGGGGTAGTGGTTCTCAAGGATGGGAGAGTAAGAAATCTACTAAAACTACCTTGAAACCAGATTCTCAAAACTGTGTACACTGCAAAGGTGAGCACTCCATTGTCAAATGTGAATACTTTCTTCAACTTTCGAGTGAACAACGGCTACATCGTGTGAAGGAATTGAACCTTTGTATAAACTGTTTGAAGACTGGGCACATCATGAGGGATTGTTTTTCTAATTTCAATTGCCGGACATTCAGGAAAAGTCATCACACACTCTTGCATTTCTCTTCACAAGCAACCATTCACTGTAGGAATGATATTGAATATTCAGATTTACCTAGTAGTGACAACAGTACCACAAAGTCAGTGCATTGCACATGAATCCAGATTAAGTCGCCCACAGTGCTTTTATCCACGGCAGTAGTCAAGATGGTAGATAGATCAGGTCAGCCACATGCTGTTAGAGCTCTTATCAACCCTGGTTCACAAGCTTCTTTCTTTACTAGAGATGCCTTCAGAGATTGCATCTTACTTATTCTCGTCACAGTTCACCATTGACTGCACTAGGCCAAAAAACACCTCTTCTTCCAGCTGCAAGATAATGCCACTTGTGAGTAAAGCTGAGGAAATAGTTATTGAAGCTGTTGTGCTCTCGCAAATCGCATCTTCCATTCCTCAGACGCTTATCCAGAAGCAGGAGTGGCCTCACTTGTCCCACCTGGTTCTGGCAGAACCCAATTTTCATAAATCTCAACAGATTGTTCTGCTGCTTGCTGCAGAAGTGTTCCCCAAAATTATTCTTGAAGGTTGAATTCATGGATCCGCAGGAGAGCCTGTTGCCATAAATACCAATTTAGGATGGCTGTTAATGGGGAAGATTTATCAAGGTTCACGTTTAGAAACACTATTCCAAACTTTTTTTGTATCCGCTGTTGAATTGGCAGATAACTTAATTACAAGGTTTTGGGAAGTAGAAGTGCCAACTCATACCATCTGAACTAAAGAAGATAGACAAGCAGAAGCCTTCTTTGAAGAAACATGTTCTCGTGACACAAATGGAAGAGTGTGTAGAGTTACCTTTCAAGAAGAGACTCCGAGACAGTGGCATCACGTCGATTTCAGTCCCTGGAACGCAAGCTAACTCAATGCTTACTCATATGTTCCTGCAGGAGTATCTCGACCAATGCCATATGTAATTGCTTGGGGAGCTTTCACTGGTAGGAGTCAAAGATTAATTCATCCCTCACCACTGTGTAACTCACCCAGATAGTCTAGTACCGAGCTCAGAGTGGTGTTTGATGCATCAGCCCGTGCCAGTAATGGGGAATCTCTCAATGATCATTTACTTGTTGGACCGAAGCTATTGCCGGATCTTGCAACGGTTTTGTTCCGTTTCCGGCTTCATTTGGTAGCACTTACCGCAGACGTACGACAGATGTATCGTCAAATTCTAGTACATTTAAAAAACAGTACCTATCAAAAAATTGTGTGAAGATTTTTGTCAGATCAAACATTGTTTGAATATCAACTCAACACAGTGACATTTGGTCTTTCATCACCACCTTACAAAGCGATAAAGGTCATTCACAAGTTGGCTCGGGATGAAAAGAATAATTTTCCTACTGCAGCTCAAAAAATCATTCAAGATGTTTACATGGACGGCATTCTGACTGGCACAAACTCCACTGAGGAAACCATTAGTCTCCAGTGTGATCTTACAAGCATCTTTGAATCAGGTGGTTTTACTCTTCACAAGTGGACTTCTAATGATTCAGTTGTAATGAGTCAGGTTTTCCCACCAGATAATTCTTCTATTTCTCGTTCATTCCCATGCCCGGAAAATGATTCTACAAAGGTCCTCGGTCTGTTGTGGAATTCTAAATCTTTTTGTTCCTCGTATTAGTCCCAACCTACTACAGGTATCAAATGTACCAAACTGTCAGTTTTGTCAGTGGTTGCAAGGATCTTTGACCCCTTGAGTCTGACAACACCAGTAGTTTTTTTTGCTAATCCAACAACTCTAGTCACTGCAATTAGGTTGGGATGATCTGTTTCCAGATGTGTGCTCCTTAGCTACTTGCCAAACTGATAGAGATTGTCGCTGAAGTCTACGCCATTCTGCCAGGTCTTGAGCTATTCGCTTGGTCAGATTCCATGGTGGCCTTAGCTTGGATTAAATCAGAAAGCAAGGAATGGAAGAACTGTAAGTAATTGAGTCGGTGAGATCCAATCTGTTGTGCCAACCATGCGCTGGGCGCATGTTCGATCGAAGGAAAACCCAGTGGACTGTGCCTTCATGCACTTGTTACCCTCTCATCTTCTCAACCACCCCCTTTGGTGGAAAGGACCTCCCTGTCTATCTCAGTGCTCCCCTCCCACTAAAGGCAGTGAAGTCAGTGAACTTCTAGTAAATCAAGAAGATGTGAAATCGGAGAGACAGGAACAGGTATTTGCAGTTACAGCAATAAAAATGAATTCTTTTCCTTTCACTAACTACTCTTCTCTAACTCAGTTACAAAGGATTATTGCATTTTGTTTTAGATTTGTGAACAACTGTCGTTCAAGTCAACCCAGCCGAGGGCTGCTCACCACTGTCGAGCTACAGCAGGCTCTTCTTGCTTTGGTCAAAATTGTGCAGGTGACAAGCTTCAGAAGGGAAATTGAGAATTTGCAGACAAGGAAACAACTCACCAACCAGCTGTGAGGCCTAAATCCATTTGTGCATGGAAGAGGATTTTTGCAAGTGGGAGGCCGCTTACAGCCTTCTTCCAAAAGTTAATAACAAAAGCATCCATTGTTACTTCCTGCCAAGCATCATTTCAGTTTATTGATCATTGATTCTGCACATAAGAAACATCTCATTGAGGCCCTCTTTTCATACATTCATTGCTACAACAGAATTATTGGATACTGGGTGCTTGTTGCACCATTAGACACAGGCTGAAAGAGTGCAATCCATGGTTCTGCCATTCGCCACAACCATGTGCTCCTCCAATGGGTTACTTGCCTAGCTGCAGAGTGCACCAAGCTCGAGTTTTCCTGCATGTTGGGGGTTGATTATGCTGGTCCATTTATGGTCACCAGGGGGGGGATTGAGAGGTACAAAATTGTCGTCCAGCATTGTTGGCACCCTCATGCTGGTTAAGGACGACCAGTTACCTCCTACTAAGTGGACGTTGGGACGGGTAACTGAAGTTAACCCAGGGCCAGATGGAGTGGTCTGAGTGGCCTCCAAATGCGCTTAGAACAAGGTGTTTCGCCAGCATCCCACCAGAAAGTTGTGTCCCCTTCCTTCCCAGTAAAGAAAACTCTGTTCTGGTGTGGGGGGATGTCTGTAAACAGTTGCCAAGTCTGACTCAAGCAAAGAAGATCAGTGTTTTCATAAAATGGTGGTCGTTAGTTTTCCGAAAGAAACTAGAGTAAAATGTTTTATTTAATGGTCCTCCGGGTTCTTCAGATGTTAAAATCAACACACCTACTGAAACTGTATCAGCACAAGAGGAGGTCAACACGTATTTGCAGGAAGTATCATCAAAACCTGATGAAAATGTTCTCAAGTACTGGAAGACCTGCAAAACTTTGTTACCAACACTCTCAAAACTGTCAAATATCACTGTTGTCCACCAGCTACAGTTTTTGCTGAAAGGTTATTTAGTGCAGCTGGCATTACATTAGACCACAAACGAAACAGATTGGACACTGATGACTTGAAATGCTTTTGTTGTTAAACAAAAATTTGAATTTGTGAAACCACTTTTTCTATAACGTAAAGCCGATATTACACGATACGTGCAGCAATACTAGGTCTTGCACAAGCTTCTACAAGGCCTGGAGCACGAGCCAGTACACCAGCCGCTATATGAGCCGCCATGAAGATTCGTATTACACGACAGCAGTTTGCGTACTAGCATTTGGCACCCTCCATGGGTGCACAGTGCAAGGTTTGTAGTAAATATGAACCCCATTCGTAGAACTGCTACCAGTTAGTAACTTTCGTAGGCCTATTAAAAAAATTGCTAGTACATCTTAATACTGCTATACTACTGTTCACCTTTTACATCAATTAGTTGCTTACTAGTATAGTTTCATTAATTTTCTTGAAAATGATGTGAAGTCACTAGAGTATGAGAGTGTAATTTTTAATTTTGACAAAAATTACTAACAGTTTGCCAAATACAGTTTTTCTTTACGTACCGGGTTATTATCCTCATGTAAAATTTAACAATAAACAAAATTAACGTCCGATGGAGTTTCTAACTCGCCCCCCAAAAGTAACATTCCAGTAACAGTACCACTGTACTACCAGTTCACACACCAAATGTTGTGTTCGTATTCCGCAGATACGTAAAACTGCTTGAATTAATTTTTTCATAGGGTAGGTATTGTTTTATCTATTCAGAGCAATTTTAAATAGTAATTAAAAGCTGTCATCGCCAATATTATTCGTCGTCGTATTTTAAATCTATTTGAGAGAGTTTTAATCTCATGGATTTATAATCAAAGATTGACGTGTCCTTTTCGGTTTCATCATGAACTTTTTTTTCAAGTAGTAGCCACGGAGAGAGCCTTACGCTCTGAAACTGCGATGTGATTGGCCACGTAAGAAACCTGGTACGGAACCTGCCAGGTGGAAGCGAGTCTGAATCGTTTCGTCGGCCAGCTGCAGGCTTGATTTAGTTTCTGTACTCACGGGGTATGGCGTCTTTGCAGATAAAGTTGGCATTAGCTGCCGTGTTGAGTGTGGCTAGTATTTTGGCAGTCCCGATGAGCACTGTTATTCATGGTGGGTCGTGCAGGATTTGCTTCTGCACTACGGCGACTTGTAGGGCCTCTCCCTCTACTTTGCCAGGGCCTCGGCCCCGGCTCCGTCAGGCTTCTCGGCTTTTGCGTTTCCCTGGGTTACTAGGACTTCTCTCAGTATTTACTGGCTACTCCTTTTTCTTTGGTTCTGGTGCCCAGGCCGGTCCTGCATGTCTGCTCTGTATTTAATGCCATAGGACTGGGCAGTCTCGGTGGATGTGCCTAGCGGGACAATGCCAGCACTTTGGTAGTATTGTGGATAGAGCAGCAGTAGGTCTCGACGTCTGGTCACGTGTTGGGGTTTCGGTTACAACCGTTTTCCCTATAGGTACAGGTGTGACCTACGTTCTGACGTGCAACTTGCAAATGCCTGCCAGGTCTATTTCTAAAATACATGCTCGCTTCACCAGCTCTTCCAGAGTCGCTGGCTCTGGGTTGCGGAGGTGGGCACATATTTCCAGTAAGAGGAGTTGGGTGATTGGTTCGACGGCGTCGAGCTTCTCTCGGCCTGAGTGAACTCGTTGGAAGATTAAAGGTTTGTGCCAAATAAAAAGAGTTCTGACTCCTCATTCTCCTTCTGGGTTTGAGCGTAGGGCTCATTAGTTAGCTGCGCAACCATTCGTAGTTCTGAGAAGTGTGTGACTAGACTCTCTGACAGTTCTTCCCAGTTGGTGATGAACTTCCCGTTCTTATTTCACCACCTTTCTGCATCACCTCGAAGCTGGACCTTTGTCTTAAGTATCCAAAAAGCTTTGGGTAGGCATGTCCTCTTAAATTCCATCTGGCATGCTTGGAGGAACTTGCTGGGATACTCTTGGGTCTTCCCCGAGTATTCTGGTAAAGGCAGGGACTAAAGTACTGGCGGCCGTTCTTGCAGTATGGGCTTAGTTTGGAGCGGTGCCCGTTCAGGCATTATTCTACAGGTTGGGCATTTAAAGTACAGACCATGTCTGTCCCTGCAGTTCAGACATCGGTATTCTTGTCACTGGGTGTCTCTCCTGGTCTTCCCAACCCAGACAGACATAGTGAAAAATGGCATTGTAATGCGTGCAGGTTATGAAGTAGCATCCTACGTAAGCGCAGACCTGCCCTTTATTGTTGGCTATGCTCTTCACTGTGGCCATTCTCGTGCAGTTAATGGGAATTGGGTGCCACGGGGTGTCTTATGCGGAATGCCCGAAGTAAAGTTAGTGGTGGTTCTGTGGAGGCCCAAAGAGGCTTTTCTCAGGTGCTTCCTGGTCTGGAGAAAGGTGGCTGATGGCTGGTATTTCTAGTAGAATGGCCGTACATCGGGTGCCAAGAAAGAAAAAGTCTTGACGCGCATCCTTAGTGTGCCTGGCAGCTGGAGGGTGGCCCCAAGTGTCTCCCCCCCCAACCCACTCGGGGGATGGTGAAGCAGTGGTCGCCACTCAGATGGGGTTTATCTTGGGGCCTACGTTGCTGGATTTGGCAACTTCTATTATAGAGTGGTGTGCTTAAGGAGGCACACTTGCGAGCGATGGGCAACAGGGTACCCTGGTAGGGGTGTGCGACGTTAAGTGGCCTGACCACCCTAGTGACGTTAGTGGGCCGAATGGAGGTAGGCGGCTTCTTCGGCAGCATTGGAGGCAGCAGAGAAACTGCATGTGGCACGTGCCAGATGAGGTTCGAGGTTGAGCTGGACGTGTTGGATTAGCACCTTCTCTTGCGAGCAGCCTTCTCCTCCTTCCAGGTGTATACCTGGATGACATCTGAACCTCTACTCCCCAGGACTCCAGCCAGAGCTAGCCCCTGCTTGGCTGCTTTACTCCACCCAGCCCTATGGTGAGGCATAAGGAAGGTAACAGATAAGAAAGGCAGATTGTGGTTGTTCCAAAAGGGATAGGCACGGCTTGATGGAGAGTAAGGTGTTGGCGGTTAGATAGGATAGTTAGCCTGAACTACTGGCCTCAGTCGTGGCTTGGCAAACGGGACATTGCTAGCAGACCCAAGCTTCATGTAGAATCGAGGCTCCTTGTCGGGGTTGGGCCTATCGTTCTGCAACAAGTAACCTAGCGAGCGGAAAGTCGCTGGCGGACCCAGTCATGTACTGGAGAGGCAATAGTCCAAAGAGTCAATTGCTCTGGTGTTGCCCAGGAAGGCGGGCTTCCTAAAGGGTGAGGCAGGGAACAAGGTTCCGGCTCGTGACTATCCCTGCAGGAGTGTTACTAGGATTGGTGATGAAACAGGAGATAGCAGGAGCTAGGTGAAGAAGAACAGTGTGCTGGAAGAGGAAACTCAACCAAGTAAGATTTATGTCTGTTTATTGAGGGCTCTGTAAACACACTTAAACCAGCCTGTACCCTGACTAGGGCCTGAAGGGCCGATTCTAGGTTGCCAACCAGTAATTGACCTAGTTTCGGAAGACGTGGCAGCGCGGGAGGGGGTCAACTGTGGGTGAGCTGCGAGGTAGTTTGAAGCATGGCAGGCTGTGGCGTGCTGCCGGGCAACGAGGCAGTATTGTGCAGAATAAGATTCTCAACAGTGTTGTGAATGGCACTGACGACTTGAAGTCCGTTGATATTGGGCAGGGATGTTCTGCAGTTAGATGCGGTGTCATCAGACGGCTCTCGGGCAGTGTGACGTTCTGCAACTAGACCGGCACAAGACAGCCTCTCGGTGTGCGCTTGGGCAGTGACGTTCTGCAGGTGACTGACGCGAGACAGCCTCGAACTGAGGACTGTGAGTCCTATTTATATGCAGCACACAGGGCCGGCGCGGGGGTTGCGGGCTGTGGCGAGAGAGAAAACGTAGAGAGAGCAGTGTCGGTGAGCCGGCATATATGGCAGAAGGCGGCCAAAGCTGGCCGCCACTTCCCCTCATGCGCCTGAAGGCTGGAGAGGCAGAGAATGGCGACGTGATGCAAACAGGTTGCAGCGCAACAGGCGGCAACAACTGGCAAACCAAACCTTCGTTTCAGGGCATGCTGTGGCATGTATGGCATCACTGCTCTTCTTAAGAGGGGGCAGCGGCTGTGGCTAGGCTAAACGAGAGAATGATGTTGCGCGTGTCGTGTCACCCTCACCACTCCTGTTACACAACCAGAGTGGTGAGGGCCTTACCTCTTAATAATAATAGTGCAGAACTGCGTCGCTGGGAACTAGCACACTAATACATCACCGAATCCAGACGGACACCTGTCGTAAACATAAGATAACCCCTCTTGCCACATTTCAAATTTCCCACCTCAGCCTAGTTTGCCTCCTGGCAACTAGGTTCACTATTTGCCAAACACCACTCAAAAGACTGCAGTGTGCCACCACTTGCCGCCTGATGCAGCTGGTCTAGCCAGCGAAACGTTGCGCGACAGAGCATCCGCGTGGAAAATGTGTTCGTCTTACATTTCTTTGTGTGTGTACCTACAAGTACCGTCCTGTACTTGTGCATTCTGTCTACTTTTTATAATGTAATCAGATTAATGTATTTGCAACGACATTGCAACACCGAAACTCACAAAAAATGCCTAAGATCTTTAAAAGAAAATTGTTACTTTGAAGCTTTGTTGTGAAAGAAAATAATAATGTGATTGATGCTGAATTATTGTAGGCCAACTTAGTTTGTGAAAACAACCTGCCTATAAATTTAAGTGATAAATTCAAAGTCTGTGACAAAGACATTTTCCGATAATGATATAACCTCATAATTTTGTTGTGGCTGCAGCAAAATTAATGTGATAATTCAGTAACAAATAATTTTTTAATGACTTTCAGTATTTAATCAGACTAAATTCTCAGGATATTTATAGTTAATAATTCCAGGATTTTTGATGACACAGGAATTAGGATTTATGTTTAGAATCAGTGGCAGCACTACTGTAGTAGGTATCATCAACTAGCAATACAAAAATTATTTATTCCTGGTCTAAAAAAAAATAATTCACACCACTAACAGTAAATAAACAAGACTTACTTTGAAGTTGATCTTGTGGGTTGTTTATTCTCTTTCAAATGGTCTTGAACAGGAGATGTTTCTATAAACTCAGGTGTTGAACACTGAAAATAAAAACAAAAGTACACAGTGAGTGGTTCCAACTATGAGAGATTTTCAATAATCGCTAATTTTCTCCAAGTTATTCCAGGTTAAAGAGAAACATGAGATACCTAATAAAGTGTCGAGTTTCTTCAAAACACCATTTTACAAAATACTTGAACATCTTTTATAAGTTTATAACCGAAAGTGCACAAGTCAAAATACATGCATTAAATTTCAGCAGAATGGCATACTGTAGTGTTTGTATAGTAATTATGGTCCTAAATTGATGCCAGTTGGCAACGTGTTGATTGTGCACTGGCGCAGATTCCTCTGGAGACTAGGGACACGTAGCATCCCTAGCAAGGTCTTGTAAAATAAATAAATGGCGTGTGGGGAGTGCACCCAGGGCAAGGCAACACCCTCCGAGCGGTGGCGTTGTGTCCAGGGCGCTCGCATGTGGGAATCGTGCTGGACGATGCCGCTTGCCGGTGGGTTTTCTCGGGGTACTCCCATTTCCCCGCCCTTGAATTCCAGCGCCGCTCCATTCTAGGGTCTCATTTCTGTCATGTCCGGGGATGACGGTCACCTACGGGTCCCAGCTGGAAAGACAGTCACTCGGAGGGTAGCAAGGTCTTGTAAAGGCCATACGGGCCGACGCATTTGAATCCAGGGTGCGTCTGGCACTGGCTCGCCAGGGCATGTAGCTTGGGCAATATGGATTATGTTATCCCTTTTCTGGCCTGACCAGTGAGTGAGTGGGTGAATGAGTGAGTGAAGAGATTTGTGCGGCTCTTAACATCGGGGTCTTGAGAGCTGATGAGGGTGAAGTGAGGTTAGTATGGAGCAGCATCGGAATGAAAGGGCAGGGGAAATGGGAGATCCCCAAGAAAACCCGCCGACTAGCAACATCGTCCGGCATGATTCCCATTTGAGAAAATTCGGACAGAACTGGCCGGGGATCAAACCCGGTTCACCTTGATGGGAGGCGAGCAGTCTCAACCGTTCAGCCATCGTGGCCCCCTCTGGGCCAATCAGTGATGGGGCAATGGAGTAGCTGTGGGTACAGAGCTTTGCACAGTCAGAAATATTACGCTACTTTTATGACATAAAACAAATGAAGAGTAAAGGAATTACTAGAGGGTTTAGTGGGTTTCCTGTACGCACAGGCACAATAAGTAAAGTAACAAGGCGTAGGGGAGCACAGGTTCTGGCATGGTCCAACCGGAAAGGAACAGACTCTCCATAACCAGCTGGAAGGTAGGTCTCACAATTGATGGTGCTCGGCCTATATCAATTTGTGGAGAGGGCCCCCGGATCCTCCTAGGGAGTGGGGTGACCAGCTACTGTCCTCAACTTCCCCTTTTGTCTCGCAGCGTTCCCCACGCAAAGCCTCTACGGCTCACAGTAAGCGAGACANAGAGTTGTAGTGACCCAATGTGTTTGTTCTCCTCAAGCCTCAGGAGCCTCAGAGAAAGGTTCTCTCTTCTCTTGCCACAGTAGCGCTAGAGGACAGCATTACCAGCCAGCACTAGACACCAAATATTGACAAGAGGCAGGAGCAACCTTCAAGGTTGATGTGGTTCCATTTTCTAATGCGATGATCGTGCGTGCATCTGGAAATATTAAAGCAGATGCTCACACAGAAGGTAAAGTAGGGAAGGCGTAAAGTGAAAGAGAATGACCGAACCGCAAAGAGGTAACTGGTAGATATGTTTTTTATTCCGTCTTTAGGATTATACAAGACATATCTCCGACCCGTGCTCTATAACGTCTGATGGACGAAGGACCAAGTTTGTCAAGCAGGATACAGCGGGACGGTTATTGAGGATTGAAAAGTGTTTCAAGGTGAAAGCAAACCCAGTACACATTATGTCTGGCACAGATGAGGCACTCAGGCCAATACTCAGTAAAGTTTGAGAAGGCTCTGCAATAAGAGCTCTATCATGCGTTGAAAAACACAAGTTATTATGGTAACAAAAGCGTAGCAGACTGAGTTATGTACTACTGAAGGCCAGCGTTTGTGGGTAGTGTGATAGGCTAGTGAAAGTTATGGCTGGATTCTGACCTCCAGCTCTCAGCTACCGTCGATACTGGCAAATAGGGAAGGGATGGTTCTACAATTTTCCGGTTCCAGTTCTTGGTTCTGATATTGGTTCTTGTTCTAGCTGACATTAAACTTGCTCATTCACTGCTCATATTTGTTTAAGGACTTTGAGAATAAGTGAGCAACTAATTAATTTTGTCTCAAAATTTCTGCCAAAAACTGAGTTTTTTACATGTATTAAATTTTTTTTTTTCTGTAACTGGGGTGTAAACAGTTTTTCCCACTATGATGTATTTGTGTTGCGTGTTATCATGTTTTATGAGGTTAGAAGTTCTTTTTGACACACCTCGCAAGATTTGTGCGCCACAATGATTGCAAATCACATATTTGACATTGTTAATGTCAACCTCGAAATTATTCCACACCTCTGAAATGTTTAAAGTTTATCATGGCTCCCAGATAAATTTATTCCATGCTGAAAGAAAAACGAAAACACACGTTTGTGATGGCGATAACAGTTGGGCAGTAGCTCAAAGTCTAGCGCAGTGCCGCCAAAGCGAAAATTTATAATGTACCCTTCTACAATGAATTCCCATTTAAGTTCCAGCCTCCGACTCGCCAAATTTATTTTAGGTTGTATGTTATTTTTAATATAGCGAAGCCTTTGGAATATTTAAAAATTTTTTCCGTGTCGCATTAACATTATTCACTTGCAAAAAAGGATGCAACGCTGCAAGAAAACATTGAATTGCTGTGTTTAAATACCATCAGGTTAGCCAACACACATACAGCAAGTCTTAAGAAAAAAATATTCTTTAGCGTAGAGAGTGAGAAATAATGGCAGTCTGTATGGCGCAGGTTGAAATTATGAAACAGATTTACCACACCACAAAACCTGTATTGAAAGTCTCAAATTTCGTCACATACAAATTTACGACCGCTTATCTTGCAAGACTTTCCCCTTTTGTTGTATTGAATCAACTGGCCGTACGGACTACGAGGCCAATAGTGCACTTTTACTTTGTTTATATTCCGACGTAGCACCAAACTTCTCATTGTGAAGTGTAACGACTCCGCTAGAGACGTGGGTACATTTTAATTACAATGTTAATACACGAGGGGGCATAAATGTTGGTTTTATTTTTGTGTTGAACATAAACAAAGCCTAAAAGGTGCTGTGCATAGCAGGTAGTGCGTACTGGCATAAAGCTGCAGCCACCCCATTCACATTTTTGGCAGAATAAAACAGGAAAACCAGACGATTTATAAATGTTGTGTTAATTTGTCATTAAAGGGCTGTAACATTACATTACAATGGTACTGCTAGCGAAGATTTAGACCTCATTTACTTTCTAAAATATGAGTACTTTAATACAAATTTGAAACTATCTAGTAGACAAGGTAAGGTTTGACTGATACAGAGAACCGAAGGTATAATCACGTCGGTTCCGGTTCGGTTCTGTCAAGAATCGGCAGTTCTGAGGAACCGATCATCCCATCACTACTGGCAACTGTTAACTGCCTCTATGAAAAAGGAAGTAAATGGTGCTCGAGAACCGTGGCGAGCAAGGGGCAGCATGGAGGGGGAAACCTTCCTGATGCACTGCCAGTGCCTGCTGGCCAGAGCAAGCCAAGTGAGGTAGGTGGTGGGTCCACCCACTTGAACTCTGGAGCACGGTGTTGAGGGGATTGCCTGCCTCTCAGGTGGCTAGGGTTTCCTTGGTTTGTAGAATGGAATAGTATAGAGGTGAAGTGAGTGATGGCAGGAGCTAAGGTGTACTAAGGGGAACCACCAGAGGCTGAGGCTTTGTGTATAACCAACATCACTCGTGGCACATCAACTTCAATAAATACAAGAACACATCAGTTACATTATTGACATTCTTTACAAATTTTGTTCCATAGTACAAAGGAAAATTGCATGTAAAATACAATTAATGTTAGTATAATTCACTTTTAAGTACACCTTTTGCCTTTGTGATTTTTACAAACCATTTTTTAGACTTACTCATGCTGTGATATCATTAAATCATGTGATTAAATGTTATGCACTGGCAACTGATTTTCTGTTTTCTTAAGGCACCAATTACACTAGAATATGACTGGAACAGCCCTTCAGGGTTTCCTGCAACAGGGTCGTTGGTAACTGTTATTTTTGTAAATTATGGACTGATTTTGACCCACCCTACACATCAAAATTTGTAATTATTCACATGAAGTACATGTTTAATAATCTCTGGAATGAAAATGACAAGTTTTTGACTGAATACACATCTTTTTAAAACGGCAGGCATCTTCTGAATAAAATTATATGCCAGAAGCATAAACTTGTAACCTCCCCCTGTAAACAAAATTTTTATAAATCTTGAGCAATACATATGTTTTACAGAAAACGAAGTCAATTTTCAGTGACTTCTTGTAGGAATATAAGAGGATTTGTTATTGAAATATTAATTTATTACAATAGATGTACGTATTTTGAATAAACTGACCTCATAGGAGGAGACATAGAACATTCCTTTGTTGCCAAATAATGCACAAGCACTGTGCCTAAGCGCAGTGTAACATGTAACAACAAGAGGCATTGGACACAAATCAGAAATTATGGAGGGTCTTAAATATACATATTTTATATTTATTTGTCACCGTCTCAAAAATCACAAATTTTTTCATGAAATATTAATAACTTTCAAAAGATATATCCACTGCTATGGTGAAAATGTACTTGAACCGTACATGTGTACATTTGTCTTGGAGGAGGGATAAACTTCAGTTTGCTTTGTCTGTCTTCAGGTGATATATTGCTACGACAAGCATGGCCTCATTTCCTCTCCTTATTACATGATGTGCAAGGAAAGAAATTATTGCCTAGCAACCAGTGTGACACATTCACACCCTCCATTTCTTGGCCAACCAAATGGGAGTGAAAAGAGCCTGTGGAGAGGTGATCACTGTGTGATAGTGTCTATATTTAGACCTCACCCCCATGTGAGCAGTACAGTGCCCACTAAGAGAATTGCATTGTGTAGTGACCAAAATATATGCATCAAGATTATTTTTAATTCAACTTCTTTCAAATTTTTAATGATTTTTAACAAAATTTTCTGTGAATCCTTAAAAATGACTTGTTAAGGAGAGCTGCTTGCAATAAATGGCACGTCAATTTTTAAATAAACATAACTCATGCAGCGACAGGACACATTGAAAGAAATTCTCACCTTGGGATGAATATCAGTTCCTATTCGTGTTTTCATACATGCCACCTAAAAGTGAAAATGAGTTCTCCATTAGTTATACAGAATCATACACGGAAAAGAGACACTACACAACATCACAGCAGATAACATGAGCGATCCTTGCCTGATGTTCAAGATCCACCAATTGGTCATCCTTTTTTCGCAGCTCTTCTCGAAGCCCCTTAATAACATCCCGCAAAAAACAGTGGTTTGTCAGCTTAATTCTGTTTTTACATTCACATTAAAGGGAGGAGCAACTGGCAGAATGCACATAAAGAAACAAGCTAAACACTGGTTTCATCAAGTATGCGATAAATGAACACTCTCACTACAGTAAACTCTCGATTCTAAGACCTTTATGGTTCCCAGGAATAGGGATGTTATTTTGAAGAGGTTGTTATTAAAAGATATTTTTCAATTAAATTTGTTTCAGGGTTATTTTGAAGGGGTTTTTTATTTCAGGGATCTTAGAAGAAATGAGAGCTGACTGTATAGTTTGAGTGAATGTCAAAACACAACTCGCTGCATTACGCTCAAGTTGGTAAAGGTAATACAGTCGAATCTCATTAATACAAAGCTGTGGGGACCTGAAAATTCAGCACTTTGTAATAACAAGGTTTTTATTAAACAAACAAGACAAAAAATGAAAAACGACAAAAAAAAAAACACTGAATAGGCCTAACATGTTTTAGTCTGCAGCAAAGTAAATTTTTTGTACATAATTTCATTATTAGGAGAGGATCACAAGTTGCAATAATTTTGTCACAATTTTGAGCTGTGTCCGAATTCGCCTGAAGTATATACTTGTGCGTACCGGTTTCAATAAGTGACATCACAAATGCAGTCTAAATTGCAAGTGAAGTATGCAAGTATACAAAGATGTATACTTCTCACGTACTTGCGGTTTATGTGCTGCCATTTTGAGAAGCAATTTGTAGGTCACAATTGATACAACATAATTATTTTATTTAAATTTTAGTAGGACAACATTACAACTTGGTAGCATAGAATTTTGAACTGAGTTAATAATTATCGTAAAGTACACCTTAAAGAAAGGTGCAAACAAAAATTTTGCACTAGGCCTATGTTCATAACCTACAAAAGCTAAGGTAGAACAAGCACTCAAAATTGCAAACTCATGTACAATCAGCAAGACAAAAAATATTATTTAATCCTTTATTAAACCCCATAACTTTAGGCAATTATCAAGTTATTTGTAGGAATACATATTCATTAAATGTGATCAGCTCGCTAATAGATGTTGCAGAAGCCAACAAGACTGCCTGTATGAATTCATCAAGTTTGGTGCCAAGGGTAAGTAAAGTATGCAAGTACAGTATGCTGTACCTGAATTCAGAAACTGCCTTAATTAACACAGACAGTGACGATAAAAGAAAATTGAAATGCTTGGCTATTTCCATTTTAGTTAACTTCCCGCTATCTACTTCATTTATGATTTAGAGTTTTTCTTCCAATGTAAACTCGTGTCGTTTGCACTTCGTCGCCTTTGTACTGCACTGCAGTATGTAGAAATGTTGCAAACTAAAATCACTAATTTATGAACTTTGCACGCTTTCAGATAAAAACAATAACATTCAGTAGCAAGAGAAACAATGGCAACATCATGGGTATTCACTGAAGCCGACTTCACAAAGCAAAATGCACTCGTTCCACTAATCGACCGATCAACTTTCTTTGCACACCATGTGCACAGAAGAGGTTAAGGAAGGTGGCCACACACCAAATACATGCAGCCAGCATTATTTAAAAAAAGATATCACCGCCCTAGGCGGCCAGTGCTAGTCAATACCTATTAACTCCCACCACCCTTCACATCTTGAAGCACCACAGGCAACGTCATTATCCTGCTCTAGCGTGGCCACAGCCGCAGCCCCCACCCAAGAAGAGTGTTACGCAGTACATGCCACAGCCACCTCTCTTGCTGTGATGCCCAGGGTTTGCTTGTGGACCGTCTACTGCTGCCTGCCGGTCTGCAACCCACATCATGCTTCAGCGTGTGCCTACGACTCCCGCCGCTGGCCGTGGAGGGGAACGCAGCACTGACTTCGGCCACCTCCGCCTCCCCGTACTGGCTCTCTGCTTTAGTATAAATAGGACCCGTGGTCTCCAATTTGGAACTGACTCGCACAGCTCCAGTTGCAGAACAACACTCTGCCAGACCACATACCTAAATCTTCTACTTCACCATATCTAGCTGACTCGTGCAGCTCCAGTGACAAAACAACATTCTGCCAGCTGCAGATCGAAGCCATCAATGTCTCACGGCTACAAGTCTCTAACCACGCTTCTACGCATACAAGTCCGAGTAACAACCACCTGGGGTTACCCTTGCCCCCTGCGCTACTGCGTCTTCCAAGACAAAAAGAAACCGTCTGCTTCCCACTTCAACCTAGTGGTCTCCTACCCAAAAGGCGACGCCCTGCCTTGCTGAGTAACACGGAAGCAGGACTCCATCCTGCTATTGTCGCCTTTTGTAAAGTACTTGGATCTGTCCGCGATGTCGCACTCAGCCAACGTACTTGCAGGAGGCCAACGGTACGCACTTACCAACCCCCCTTGCATTTTCATAATATCAGGCCATGCCCACCCCTACTGAACACCCACTTCTTTACTCTCTAGGCCAGGGATGCTCAAACGGTCGATCGCGAGAGCTTTAAAAAGTGATCGCGGACATATGTCCACATTCCCTCAAGAAATTAAAAATAAGCACCTTCCGTCGGTCACTCGTACGGCGACACTACGATACGTAATAATAAAATGTAAAGTCACGCCGAAAAGAACGCTGCGCACCGCCGGAGTTGCCGGCGCGGCTTAGTATTGTTTGCTCACATTGTTTGTACAGAATGGCTTTCTGGATTATGAAACCGCCTTGTGCGTTTTATTCCGTTTTGGCAAGTTTGCAAGTTCAAATAACAATTTTATCCGTCGCCTGGAGCGCTAATCACTATGAGAGTACACCTTCGTGCTATTCATTATGAATATTCTCGCTAAGTCACGCTCTCTTCAAAAAATGGCGGCAACAATTTACAAAATGTAAACATAACCTGATCAAAGTGTACTCGGCATAGTAACACGTGAGTGTGGCCGGGGCTTAACAAAAAAAAAAAAACATACATAGGTCGTAACAGCGATAGGCTTACCATCTGTCATGTTACAGCTAAGTTCTACCCCTTTACTTTTTTTTGTCAATTGCTTGCCCCCCCCCCTCCCACTTTTTTTTGCGATTGATTGCTGATGGTACAAGTCTGAGCACCTCTGCTCTAAGCTATTTCCTGACTGCACGCCTCGCCATAAGGCTGGGTGGGATAAAGCAGCCAAGCAGACGCTAGTCCTGGTTGGAAGACTGCCAGAAACCGAACAGAGCGCCAGCAGGGCTTACACATAAAAGAGAGGCTGCAGCACACCAGCAGGGCAAAAACTTCCATCTCGTCCAGTGAGGACAGAGACCCTCCTACAGACTCCTGTGACATGTTCTTCATACCGTCTCCTTGCTGCCCCCCATGCCACCCAAGAAGCTCGTAGTTAACGACTGGCCCTTGGCTGTAGGGAAGGTGGCGAAACTGTGAATCCACAGCATAACTACGTACCCGCCAGGGTTCAGACAAGACCTACCCTGAGCAGTGCTGCTCTCCATGCCCAGAGAGTCATAACTTAGTTGTCCAGGTCATAAAATCTTGCAACCGCAGCAACCAACAAAANGGGGGGGGGGGGGCTTCTGAGGCTATTAACTCTTGCACCACCAGATAGGTGAGACGCCAATCTCTTCTTTCTTGGCGACCAACGTGCGGCTGATTGAGGCTACATGCGATAACATTACACAAAATTTGGAAGCCCCTGAGAAGCCCTTTTGGACCACCACTGTTGAAACATGTTCCCAACTTCGGGGTGTCAGAACATGGCCTCAACCGAGAATGTTGGGGAGATTGAAGGGCAAACCTTTGCCTTTGAGGAATACCAGGGAGCAGGCCATTACTACATTAACTGCGCGCATAGTGATGCCGCCTTCCACTATACCTGCTTAGGATGCACCAGAACACTGGCATTTTACTGTTGGTGACCTCCCAGATGGAGAGGCAAAGTTCGTGCATGCACCCTATGCATAAGATGTATATCCCTCCTTGCTGCCGTCACCAGAGCCGCAGCATCCATCTTCGCAGGATGCAGTGTCAGCCATGGGGGAGAAGAGAACTCCTGTCGCAGTGGTCGCCGCTTGCACTGGGTTTTTCCTGGTGCTTGCGCGCTTGCGAATTATGGGCGAATGGGTACCCTGGTTGAGGTATAAGTGGGTGTGATGTTAAGGGGCCTGACTACCCTAGTAATGTTGGCTGGCTGACGAAGGTAGGCGTCTTCTTCGGCGGCATAGGCGGCAGCAGACACTGCACGAGGTATGTGCCAGATGAGGTTCAGATGGGTGCTCAACGAGCTAGTTGCAGCCCCTCTCTGGCATGCAGTCTCCTCTTGCTCCCAGGTGTAAACCTGGTTGTCAACTGTACCGCTACTCTTCAATACCCCAGCCTGAGCTAGTCTCAACTTGGCAGAATTGCCCAGCCCTAAGATGAGGCATATAAGGGGAGTGTGGTAGACCTGCTAGGTAGATAGTGGGTGGCCAGTACAGGGTAGGCACAGCCTGATGGAGAGCAGGGTTCGGAGGTTAGGTAAGGTTGGAAGCCTGATCTACTGGTCTTCAGCTCAGTGGCTTGGCGAGTAGCTAGCGGGCCCAAGTACCAAACTGGAGGTTACAGCATCAGGACTAGGGGAGGGGGGTTCCCCACTCCCAAGGCTCCCTGGCGAGCGAAACGTCGCTAGCGGACCCATGTGTCATGGCAAGTGGGGCTCCTTAGGGGTTGGCCTAATCGTGTCCAAACAGATGACCTGGTGAGCGAAACGTTGCTAGCGGACACAGGCATCTGCCAGAGGGCGATAGTCCAACTGCTCTAGTGAGGCCTAGGAAGGCGGATTTCCTAAGCTGCACCTCGAGACAAATACCAATAGGAGAGAAAAGGATTGAGGTTTGGCTCGTGGCTATCCCTAAAGAGTCTTACTAGGACTGGTGACGAAAAGAGGGAATAGCAGGAGCAAGGGGTGGGAGATGCAGAGTGTTGGAAGAGAAAACTCAACCAAGTCAAATTTATGCCTGTTTTATTGGTATCAAACACACATAAACCAACTTATACCGTGACTGAAACCTGAAGGGCCAATCCTAAGTTGCCAACTGGTTAATTACCTACTCTCGGAAGATGCGGCAGTGCAAGGGGTAAGGGCGACCCCAAGTCAGGCGGCACTAGTACTCGTAATAGCTGTAGATGAGCTACAAGGTAGCTGGAAGCACGGTGGATTCGGTGTGCTGACGGGCAGCGAGGCAGTGTCGTGCAGAGTAGAACTCTCGACTGGACTGCGAAAGGCAGTGACGACTTGAAGAAGTCAGTTGATGCCCAGGCAGCGTGACGTTCTGTGAAGACGAGATGAGATATCTGGTGTCTCTCAGGCAGAGTAACGGCGAGCTACAGAACTAGTGCGAGACAACCTCAAACTGAGAACCGCTATTCCTATTTATACTTGATGCACGGGGCCAGCATGGGGTTGCAGGGTGTGGAGAGAGAGACACGAAGGAGAGAAGAGAGTACCTGAGAGCAGTGGAGACTTCCCCCCACGTGCCAGGCACTGGAGGGGTAGAGAGCAGCAATGTAATGCGAAGTGGGTTGCAGCGCAGCAGGTGGCGTGTACGGCGTAACGGTTCTTCTTAGGAGGGTGCCGTGGCTGTGGCGAGGCTAGATGAGAGAATGACGTTGCTCATGGCATGTCAACTTTAAAGAAAAATAATCAACGAGCTAAGACGCGCCCGAACTTACCACGACACCATCTTGAAGTCCACTGATTCTTCTTTGTCATGATAGGGACTACTTGTGTATCCCTCCGTGAAATTACGAATATCAGTCCGAGCATAATAAAGTTTTTTTTCCTTAAGAACACATAACATTCCGCCCGTCGAGACTGGATAAGGTCTCTTAAACACAACTAGTAAAATATAAAACAGAGGCCACTAGGTACAGCACTAAAACACACGCAAAACATTAGTGCACTGGGAGGCGATTCAGATTGTGTACTGGCCGATACAGTTTGTGTACTTTCCCGTGCGTACTTCTGCCACTCTGGCAACTCCATCCTACCCTGGAAGCAGTCTTGTTACTCTGGCTAAACATCAGTCCAGGGATGGTACACGCTCTTCACCCACTAGTACCAGTTCTCCCACAAGGTTGCAAGTGTTGCAGATATTCACTGTACCATCTTTTCCAGAACTAGTTGGCAAAAGAACACACCACTTTCCAGCTTCTGGACAGACAGAGGGTACTTTCATCCTCCTCTCATGATTCTGGTAGAGCAACAAGGTGTCTACCGATCAGGAAGTGTCCAGGCGTAAGTGCAACAAAATCACACGGGTCAGACGACATTGGAGTAAGAGGCCTGAAGTTCAAGATAGCCTCAACTGATTACCAATAACGTGCCTGAGGTGATACTTCACTGACTCTAAGCCTGCTTCCCACTACCCTCCCTGATGAGGACTTGCAGGAGGGAGAAAATGGAAATTGACTGAGTGGGTTAAGGCAATGTTTTCGCAAGGTGGAGACTTCCAGAGCTGCCTAAAAGAGCTATGTAGCTGCCTCAAAGCACCAACAAAATTTGTACCACAGTCAGAAAAGAGATAGGTACACAAACCTCTGCGACAGACAAAACGAGTGAGGGCGGCGATGAAACTATCAGATGTTAGGTCAGTAACAACCTATATCTGGATGGCCCTAGTAGAAACAGACAAATATACATAAGTATACATTCTGGGTAGCACCACGGCATTAGCTTGTTGAGCCGTATAATAATGGGTCCTGTATAGTCAACTCCACTCCTCTCAAAGACCCCAGCAGCAGTTTTCGAGAAATATTATCCACCACTTTCTAATAACTTGGACAATAATTTTCACACCTTCAAGCAGTTGCCGGAAAAAAATTACACTTGCTGAAAGAAAAAAAGCTGGAATCGGTGTTTGTTTACTTTCATAAGTAACTATGAACAAGCAAGAGTTACTGAAGATTATACGTGAAGTCGTGTTTATGTTTGCAAGCATTACAATAAATATCTCGAAATAGCCACAAGTATGGTTGTGCCACCATTTTATTGATCACCAGCTGCTCTAGCTAAAAATACTTTTCTCATTTACTTTTTTTTCCCCCATTAACATTGGTAACATTCAACTGAAAAAAAGAAAATGTCCATTATCTATGCCTCTTCTGCCTCTGATTTAACATTTTTAATAGACATTACACGCAAAAATTTTTTTTGGGTGACATTCTGTATTGATTTATGGTTTTCTATTTCTCTGGTACATGAAATGGAAACAAAAATGTCAAAGTTTGCTTACATGATTTCCTACAAGTATTAAACTGACTTTTCTAAAGGTGTTGCGAATAATACGTTTAAAAAATTAAAATGCACATTACTGTTTGTTACATAAATTTTACATTTTCATATATTTCCCATCTGGACATAACCATTACACTTTCGTGCATCACACACCATTTTAGTATTTACTGCCCCTCGAAAAGTGTAAAATAGGGGTTCTGATGTATTTCCAGACAGATATATATATATATATTATTAATTGGTGAAAAACTATAGCACCTATTTTATCATAATTTTTTTTTTTACAAATCACAACAGTGAAATTATTTATTTGAACATGTAAGAAATATTGGAACACTTGAGATGCAGTTCCGCAAACTTAGAGCAGAATTACATCTCATGGTGAGAAGTGGATCGGGACTATGGTTGTAGTACCTGAGTCTCCTTGTTGGGGGTAGGATTCTTATACAACAGCTCCTGGCAGTGTTGGGCATCTCGCTTGTAGCGCTCCATCTCCTCATTCTTCTGTTTCAGGCGATCATCGTATATCTTGAACAAACCCTCGTGATGGTGGTTCTGCTTCTCTTTCTCCTTCTCCTGTGCAACAAACATCAATGGCAGAAACTCTCAACGCTCAATATTTTTGGTACAAAGAAAAAAAGGTTAACAGTTAAATATGTGTACCAATAAATTGTTTAAATATTTTTATTAATTTTTTTTTTATAAATTCATGCTTCCATCTTTTAATAACATATAAAGCAAAATTATTTAGAAATTATTTACTTAACAAATAAAATGCAAAAATTAAAGTTAGTCACATTTTGTTCCTTTTCTTAATTGCAGTTCCTGGATTTTGGCTTTTTTACCATTATTTTTTGGTAAAATACTTGTACTCTGCTCTGTAAGCTACTACCAAAAGAAAAATAAATAGTTGCCAACTTTGAAAAACAAATTTTAAGACTAACAGGAACTGACGAGAAAGAGAATAGTTTTTAACATTTCAGTTAAAATCAGTAAGAATAGAAGGCAGAAATTCTGTTCACCATTTTTTTATTTTTCTCCTCAAACAAAATAAATAAATAATTTGTTTTCTATTATTAATCTATTACAACTTTTAAACAACTTGCAGCAATATTGTTATTTACATAAACATATTAATATTTCTTCTTATATCAATTTTCCAATTATTTTCACCCACACATCCATCCTTGACAGTGTTGATAGGATTTCTATTAAAGAGAAATGTTAGACTTAAAACTTTTTCTTAACATCTGTTGTTACCTGCTCTCTGATTGGCTGTCGTCTGCCACACCACATACATCCTCCAACCAGCAATGGCTAGATGAGAGCTAACCAGGATATTTTTCTTTAACGTCACGTAATTTATAACATGCATTGCTTACTTTCCTCTAGTGAACAAATGAACAATACATTATACCCTCTAATAATAAATTAAATATAACATTTAATTGATCTCTATGTCAACAAACTAGTAAGATAACCAAAAATTAAACTGCACTTTGTTTAAATTAGACAATAAAGCTTAATTTGGAAATATATGAAATGCATTGTCAAGATAACCAAATATGTAACCATAGATAAATTTAATATCTGGAAAACCTCAGTGTTACAAGTTGTCTGTGCTCTGACCTCGTAAACAACTATAAACTTTTTCTCAGATACTTGTTGGTTCTGGAAAACAACTTGTTTTCAATGTTAGAAAAGCAGACATGTCAAGAATATTAATCATGAGTACAATACAACGATAAGTTCAAAAAATCTAAATTGCAAAAAAGAAGACAATTTACATAGTTATAGATTGAAACAGCAAGAATGATCCCCTCTAATGGAGTGGGTTTTGTGTTCAACCACACAAATACTTTGGTGCTACTTTGGAATTAGAAACATAAGTTTTAAAAAACAGGTTTTGCGTGATCTGCTGCCAAAAATGGAAGCAAGTTTGTAACGTTGGGCGCCATTTACACTGCTGATGTTAAGTTGCCACGGCTTGCTCAAAGATAGAACATGAGACTCAGTAAAATTGACGCCAATTAATTAAGAAATAAGTTCCAGAGTATTTTGTTCTATACTTTATCATTGAAGTTTCACAGTTCACATACGAAGTTCCAATTTGCAGAGTACAAACGTTCATATATAGCCATACAAGTGCAGAAACAGCACCACCGTCGTTTACAGATTAATCCTGGTTATATAAACTGACCCGAAGAAATAATAACTGCTGCTACCTCCCACACCAGCAGATAAATAAAATAAAGTCTAGTTGCCGATGTGGGGGTTCTCGTCACGCCCGAACGTGGCCTAGACGAGCATTGTACCACTGCCCTGAAGGGCGACTGACTTGAAGTGAAGCTTGACCTGAAGTGACTCCTCTAACTGCCCCTCGCCGCCGACTGACTCTGAAATGCGACTGATCTCTAGGGCGACAGACACACGCGTCTTTTGTGTGTTGCCTCTCACTCCCCTCTCCGGAGATAAGGGCCTGGCCACGCACGCTCTTCACTCGTTATCGTAACTAAGACTGCGCCGTCAACATAAACGAACTTCTCGTATAAAATTTGTACGATGCAGCCTGAAAGTAACTAAATAATGCTGACGCTTAACAAAAAAATGAAAATTACGATGTTTGAAACGAAACGACAACAGGACTCCTGATAAACGTAAACAGCAAACATCCACTCGATAACCTACAATAGCACACGTCTGCCGGATAAACAAACTATCCCGGGAAACGAGCCACCACGACTTTAATTTTGAAACCGATAAAATTATTACGAAGCTTTCCAAAGCTAAAGATAATGAACTAAATTGAAACACGTGTCCCGAAAATTAAGAATACTGCGTCATTACAAAGTGTCTAGTAAATAACTGCACAAAATAAATCTCTGCATGCAACACTAGTGTCTTAGGAAGATAGAAATGATGAAAGTGGTTTACACAAATTTTTACAGCAGTCATTTTAAAATGTTTTTTCGATGCAACATGTTTACAATCGCTGTGTCCACTGTGTTTAATTGAGAAACAACATTTTGATGTTTTTGATGACTGCAAACATAGACACTCATCGGTGTAAGTGCGCCATGTTGCAAGCGTGTAGGTCGTCTTAGACCTAGTTTATAAAATTTGTGAGTTGTGTATTTTTTTAATTATCCATTTGGTTTGGTAGTTCACGATGTAGTTCATCACTTGGATATTTTTCTATTTTTCCTCTCTGGTGAGTAAAACTCCAGTTTTATCGTTGTTTTCTCCTCGTGCACCAGTTATATTCACTCACTAGTATTCTGGCTATTATATCTTAGTTATAATGAGGATGCACGTGCCAACCTAACCTTTACTACACGCATTGGACAAAATTTCTGCACGTGCCTACTAAGCTTTTTTTACTGCACGTCTTGATGAACCGCTTCTGTTTGTTTTGGCCTTTGACGGAAGTTGCCTACCCTTTCTCTGCTGGTGGCAATGCCCATTTTTCGTCTTTGTCAACTCCTTTTAGCTGCATCTCCAGGCGGGACTATTTCTGCACTCAGCTAAGGCGTCAACAAACTTGGCATCAAATATTTATCTTTATGAAGATGTGGAACATTTACTACATTATAAAGAGTTGAGAGAAAAAGAGAAAAGTTAAATTTTGTTACCATGGCTCCCTCCATAAACAAACAAAAAAAAAAAAAAATAATAATAATAATATATATATATATCACACACTTATTTATGGTATTTGTTTAGACATGCGTATTTCGTGAAGTGTGCATTGTAGACAAACCTAAATTTGCTTTTCCCGCCTACTTCGTGGATGCCATCTTGACTAAACAGACAAATAAACAACAAAGTGCAAGTTGTGCACAATATGGTGCCGGCGCATGTTGCTTTGTTGTGCACGATAGTTTTAACATCGTCATACTGAACTATATGGTATATACAGTCCATTATTGTCGTCCAGTGAACAGATATTTTGCTCCTTTGGGCAGAATCATTAACATTTGGTTTTTTTTTTTATATATATTTTTTGCTACCTGTTACTTTTGTTTATCATTCACATGTGGCACGAGGTTGAATTGTTGCTTGATGAACAGCATTTATTTCGCCCTACGACTTATCGCGTCGGCTGATTTTCACGTGATTTTGTTAGTGTTGTTGAAGATCATGTTTATTTTAGATTGGAAACTAGTGATATGTACAGTTAAAGTTTTGTGAAGTTCCGAAACTCCGCACGAACAATGGCAGTGATAACTACAGCACACTTGTGACTGCAATGAGCCAAAAATAGTCTGTACAGAGCCTCCCTGTTGGCAGATCAAGCCCTCAACTACCCCTCACAACAACGGTTGTTCCAAGCCACCTGCCAGAATCTGCCTTTCACCAAAACAAGTTACGAGGACGATGATCATCTAATTGAAGCACATGATGAGGACACATCTTTCAACAAGGTGGGATACAGCAAGTGGCTCGTAAAGTTCGATGAAGCTTATAATAAGGTTGTGTGTGTCGCCAAGTCGCTAGAGCAGTTATCAGTTTCATCAGAATAGCGAACAACCACACAGTCGCATGCTCGAGTCGCCCTTCCAGTCATCAAGCTCCTCACATTTCTGGAGAAGTCAAAGGTTGGTTAAATTATTCCAATTTGTTCACTAACCTTGATTGGAGATAACAAGGACCTCAGTAATGTGGAGCGATTCATTTATTTTAAATCTTTGCTTTCTGGAGAACCATTATCTCTTATTCAGTCACTCCCAATGACCTCTGATAATTTTGAGATTGCTTGGAATCTGTTGATTAAACGGTACAATAAACGGGTCAACATGGCAAATCATATAGACACACTTTTACAAGCATCTGTGTTACTACAGATTCAGCCCAATCCTTGTGAGGCTTGTTATCTGCTATCATTGAAAACGTAGCTGCTTCAAAGGCATTGAAACTACCATTAGATAAATGGGATATGTTGCTGCTGCATTTGTTGGAGAAATGCATGGACCAGGCATTAGGAAAACAATGGGAACTAGTGGTTCATGAACTTGACATCTCTACATTGAGTGACTAATGATTTTCTTGAAAAACACTGTAATGACGCAGTATGCTTAATTTTTCGGGACACGGGTAAATTCTTTCGTGTATTTAGTTTTGGAAAGCTTTGTAATATTTTGTCAGGGTTTCAAGTTAAAGCCGCGGTGGCTAGTTTCCGTGTTTGTTTGTCGAGCAGACGTGTGGACATCTGCTGTTTACGTTGTAACAGCAGTCCATTTACCGTCTAGTTTCGAAAGTTGTTGTTTTGGTTATGCGGCCGTTGCCGGTACCATAACATGTTGTGAGCGCGAGACACAGCGCAGTTTTTTATCTTAGGAGAAGGGGGAGATAGGCCTGCCTAATATATACTGGTGGTGCCTATCGCCTGAAGAAAAAGTAACCAACCGTCGAAGAAGACGCGTCGGGCGTGAGAAGACGCACCAGCCCGAAAGGGCGTGGGTCGTTAGGGTGCCAGGAGGGAACGAACATCCCTCCTGCCTCAGTAACTTAGTCGTGCAATGCAAGTTTGAGACATTAATAAACCGTAAACTACTGTGGCGCTGTTTTCTGCACTGGTATAACTGATTGTGAAAGTTCGTACTCTGTAAACTGGAAAGTCGTCTGTGCACTGTGAAACTTCAATGATAAATAAAGTATAAAGCAAACTAATCTGGAACTTCTTCTTTTTAATTAATCGGCGTCACCTGGTAATGAGTCTCGTATTCTACCTATGAGCAAGCCGTGGCAACGTAAACATTCGGCAGGGTAATACTTCCGCAACGTTACAAGATGGCGCCCAACTGTGCGGCTGCATTATTATAAATACGGCCTGCAACATTACAACACTGCACATTGAGCAAAGTTATAGTCTGTACATCTCAGAAGTATAGCTGGCCTAAATCAAGTAACAATCGCAAAGTGCCTGAGCAGCATCGTACTTCATCTGGTAGTTTCTTTGTTCAGTCCCTTCCAGAAAAGTGTTACCTTTGTAAGGGTGATCATACCATCCACAGATGCTCTGAATTTATGCAAAAGGACCCTCAGGCACGTTTATCAATGGCAAAGGACAAATGATTTTGAATAAACTGCCTTCAAAACGCTCACCAAGTGGGAAGTTGCCCATCGACCAACCCTTGTCGATTTTGTAAAGATTGTCATAACATGATGCTGCATTTCCCATCAGATAAACACACTACCACAATGGCACAGTCAGCACAGGATGAATTGCCTGTTGATACACCTTAAAATGAGGACAGCACCCTCAGTGTTCTGTCTTCTTTTTCCAATGATTCGCAACCATCTGCTGTTATGTCATCCACAGCTGTTTCTTATGTTCAGGATGTTTGTGGAAACTGCCAGCCTGTAAGAGTTCTGCTCATCTCTGGCAACCAAGTCAATTTCATTACTGAATCATGCCTGTCTCTATTAGGTATCATGCATCAAAAACTAACAATTCCTCTTCATGGACTTGCCCACACCCCGCTTACCAGTGTGAAAGGTGTTGCCTCGTGTATCATAACACCTAACGGAAGGAAGGAGCCATGTCTGCCCATTGAGGCCCTGGTTTGGCAACAAATTACCTCCCATGTTCCTTCAACATTTCTTAAGTCAGATACTGGGAACATATTAGACAGCTGCAATTGGTTGATCCCACCTTTGCCGCACCAGGAGAAATTGACATTTTGCTGGGTGCAGAAATATTTCCTCAGTTTATGAAAGGGAAGAAAGTTACTGACCCCCTGACCGCCCAGGAACACCAACTGCTATTGATACGTTACTGGGTTGGGTGCTAATGGGACATGTCCAGATTAACACAGATTTGCAGCCATGTATCTCGTACTTCTTCATTCTCAAATGTACAGCAGGCCACCTTGGATGAAGTGTTGAAAATATTTTTGGAAATTGAAGAACTGCCTGAAGTCACATTACCACCGGCCCCAGAAGATGTGTTATGTTAAAAGATGTTCATTGAAGGCTGCACTCGAGCTGACACAGGTAGGCACAGTGTAGCCCTACCATTTGAATCTCCCCAGCCAATATTGGGAGATTGAGCCTTTTCTGGTCTACACCGTTTTCACTCTTTACAGCACTGACTGACAAAACGACCCGAGATGAAGGCAGATTATGTTGCCTTCATGCAAGACTACCTAGCTGCCGGACACATGAGCCATGTAAAAGAAGGTGACCTGCAAAGTAAGAAGACATACTATTTTCCACATCACTGCGTGCAAAGGCCAGACCACACTACTACCAAGCTATAGTCGGTTCACGACTGGAAGAGACTTTCTTGAAGCCCTGCTAAAAATCTACTTTCAAGCCCATTTTGTNTCCAAAAATCCTAGGTTAGTGTAAAACCCAACAATCCTAGGTTAGTTTAAAAATGTGAAATAGTGATTCACTCACATTGGGATTAGGTTCTGTTAGGTTAGGTGGGCACATGTTACGAAATTAGTCTGACGTTAATGCTCCTCGTATATCTGTGTTCCGCATCATTAGTAGAGTGGAAATATACCATTTTCCGTGAATTAGTCTTACTTTTTACAGAAAAGCCCCTAAACTTAATAATTACCCAAAAAACGTTAAAAAGACACGTAGACGATGTTCGACGACGTTATCAAGTTATTAACCAATGTTGTTGTAAACACATTTCGTAGGCCAACATAATTGACCTAACACNAAAAAACGTTAAAAAGACACGTAGACAACGTTCGACGACGTTATCAAGTTATTAACAACAAAAAAACGTTAAAAAGACTTGTAGACAACGTTCGACGACGTTATCAAGTTATTAACAAATGTTGTAAACACATTTCGTAGGCCAACATAATTGACCTAACACATACAACTTGCAAACGCTATGGTTAATACTACATATATTTTAACATACCTTAGCACTGTTAATCTGGAGAGTTTCAACATTTCTGCCGCGCTTTCCACGACGTTGAAGTGTTTTATTTCCCCTCGCCTAATTAGGGAATACAACGATTCGGTGAGGTTAATGATGTCCTGTTGACGTTGAGTGGTGACTTCTCTGTTCTTCACCTTGCTAGAACTCATGACTGCACACAAAAACTACCGCAACATACAACGTAAAATACAGTAAATAAAATTTTAAGCAAACCTGAAATAAATTTTAAAAATATTAAACACGTTAGAACGCACTACGAGTAATCTCTTATACAGGTTACTGAAGCAAAAGGAATCTGTACGAGAAAGTTATCACAAATTAAAATCATACGTTATGAAAAACCAAATAATAAAGAGCGGATATTAGTAAAAAAAACAACCGATAGGTTAAACAAGAATCCCACAAATTCTCTGGCACGTGTGTCGACCACACCCAGCGAACAACACAAGGAACGCTGGTTAGTAAACAAATGGCCGCTCTACTTTCACCTTGAGCGAGATCATGTAACTATGCAAAAGACGTTGAAATCTAAATACGTTAGCATCACGTCATTAATAATTGGCATAATACGATAAAATTCTTTTCGACACCCATTTGTAAGCGATAAATTAACAATTACGTTAAAACTTTGGAACTATTTACTCTCTTTGTGCTGGCAACCTGACGGCATAACTGTATCCGCGCTCGCCGCTGCTTGTAATGTTATATGCATGTAGCTAACGGCTAGGGTGTTTTTTCAAATGTTGATTTTCAAAAGTTTCTTCCCGTCGTGAACCGACTATATGTGTAGTGTTTGTTGCTTCGTGAAAAACAGATCTGGGCGTGTCTTTTAATGATGTCCTTTCAACTGGTCCAAAGTTGCAGAGAAACGTTTTTACTGTTTTGCTTAATTTCAGAATACCACACATTGTACTCACAGCAGATATTAAGCAAATGTATCGGCAGATCTTGGTACACTCCGAGCATCATGACTATCAACAAATCTTATGGAGAGAGTCAGAGGAGCAACCAGTTGAGATTTATCGGCTTAACACTTGTCACTTACGGGGTCTGCTCAGCTCCGTACTTAGCGATTAGGACATTGAGACATCTGGCACAAGATGAGATGACTAATTTTCTAGATGCTTCTGAAACACTTCTAACAAGCACGTATGTTGATGATTATGTTACTGGTGCCAATGATCTAGCTACAACCCTCAAGCTTACAAGCAACCTTCAGCAACTGTTGGATCGTGGAGGTTTTCAGTTCGAAAAGTTGCACGTAATTGTCCAGCTTTGCTTGATGACTTGCCACCCTAAGATGTCCATTCTTCTTGTGAAACATTCTCTCTTTTAGCAAAAACTTGTAATTAAGCGGATAGTGCGTTCGTTACTACGTTATTTAAAAACATGCAGCCCCGCCGTTGGGCGCCATATTGTAATGACGCGGGCCTCTGCTCGTTACAATATATTTATAATAATGCCGCACAGTTGGACGGGCGCCATCTTGTAACGTTCAGCCGCGTACACTACAGACTGTTTACTTGCCTCGGCTTGCTCGGGGTAGAAACACGNTGGGGTAGAAACACAAGACTCAGTACCATTGAATGTTCGTTGATTATGAAGACAGTTCAAGTTCGAAGTTAGTTTGTCCTATACTTTATTTATCATTTTTTGAATGATACAGTTCACATACGAATGTCCAGTATGCAGAGTACGAAGCGTTCAGATAAATATCCAAGTACAGAACAGTGTCACAGTGGTTTACCGTTTATGTTAATGTCTCAAAGCTTGCATCGCAAGACTAATTTAAGAAGGCAGAAGGGATGCTCGTTCCCTCCTGGCACCCTAACGACCCCCCACACCGGCGGAAATAAGTAGATAGAATTTAGTTTAAGTTGAAAAGAAATGATTTGAAAAGAATTAACGGTCGCGGGTGCTTGCCGGTGTGGGTTAAATTATTCACGCCTGATGCGTCGTCACACGCCCTATGTGTCCTCTTCAACAGTTGATTACTTTGTTCTCTAGGCGATAGGCACCACCAGTATATATTGGCCTATCGCCCCCCTTCTCCTGTGATAAGCGCCTATCATCTCGCAGCAGCGTGAGAACTGCGCTGTCCCACGCTCAGCCTGACATCGATACTGCTGCGCCCGTTACCGATATCGTAACTGCGTCGCAGGAAACTAAAACTGTGCTGTCAACAAGAACGAACTTCGCGGTCCACAAAAACTTGACGCACTCACCTCCGGATAACGAACTTCTCGTATATCAAAACGGCGCCGGAGGAACTAATCTAACTAATGATGACGCGTTCCAAAAAACCACGATGTTTGAAATGATGAAACACAACCGGACTCCTGATAAACGAACACGAACAAACACGGGAAACGAGCCAACACGGCTTTACTGGAAACCCGTTAAAATTATTATGAAACTTTCCCGAGCTTCGTACACACAAAAGAATTCTACACCCAAGTCCCGAAAATTTAAGTATATTGCGTCATTACAAACTCCTGCATTAAGGCTTACGCTGGAGCTCCAACACTGATACCTTCTCATATAACTTGCAACCCAATCCTCCAGTGTACACAAAATGAGGTATTTTTTATGAAATATTGCCAGAATCTTTGACCTGTTGGGATGACTTGCACCATTGACATTATTTGCAAAACACCTTATGCATTTACTCTGGCTTGCTCAAGTAGAATGGGATTCCCCAGTGCTGCCTGATGTAATTGCCAGATGAAACAAGTTTCCAACAGAGTTGCTTTGCTGTTCAGCCATGTCTATTCACCGTTGCATCGCCCACAACCTCTCAGATGCCACTTTTGAATTGCAGTAGTTGCATGGATTCGCTGACAGTTCGGAGAAGGACTATGCTGCTGTTGTGTATCTTCGAGATGCATCTAACTCTGGTACGATAACCACTCATTTACTATTGGCTAAAACTAAGGTAGTTCCATTGAAGTGAAGTACTCTTACCAGGTTGGAGTTGTGTGCTGCTGTTTTACTATTTAGATTTTTACGTTTGCTGCTCAACACACTTACACCTGTCCTACAGTTAGACAACATATATGCATAGTCTGATTCATCAGTTGCACTCTCTTGGATAAAGACGTCACCATATTTTTGGAAGACATTGTAATGACGCAATATTCTTAATTTTTCTGGACACGGGTGTAAAATTATTTTGTGTGTATGAAGCCTTGGAAAGCTTCGTAATATTTTTATTGGGTTCAAGTTTAAAGCCGTGGTGGCTCGTTTCCAGTGATTGTTTATCCGGCAGACGTGTGCTATTGTAGGTTATCGGGCGGACGTCTGCTGTTTACGTTTATCAGGAGTAAAGTTGTCATTTCGTTTCGAACGTTGGAGTTTTTTGTGAAGCGTCAGCATTATTTAGCTTTATCAGGAGACGTCGACAAGTTTTAGTTCCTCCGGCGCCGTTTTGTTGTATGAGAAGTGTGTTAATCGGGATGTTGACGGCGTTGACAGTTTTAGTTTCTACGACACAGTGTCGATAACATTGTGGAGAGCGTGCGTGGCCAGGCCGTTATCTCAGGAGAGGGGGGTGATAGGCAGCACAAAAGAGGCGTCTGTCTGTCGCCCTACAAGCAGTCTCACTTCAGAAGGAGTGCTTCAGTCAGTCGGCGGCAACTTCTTGAAGTCAGTCGTCGGAAGGAGTCGGCGGCGAGGGCCGTTAGAGCAGTTTTCTTCAGTCGTTTGAGGCAGTTGTGGTACAATGATCGCTTAGGTCGCGTTCAGGCGCAACGCTAAACCCCCACATCGGCCACAAGACTTTATTATTTTATTTCTCCGCCGGTGTTATTTCTTTTGATGCAAGTTTTGAGACATTAATAACCTGTAAACTACTGTGGCGCTGTGTCTGTACTTTTATGTTTATCTATGAGAGGTTCGTACTCTGCATACTGAAACTCCACCTGTGAACTGTGTCGTTAAATAGTTAAATAAACATATATAACAAAATATTCTGGAACTTCTTTCTTAATTAATCAGCGTCCATTCACTGAGTCTCGTGTTCTACATTGAGCAAGCCGAGGCAACGTAAACATCGGCCAGGTAACAAGTGCCGAACGTTACAACATTTGTCGCAAACCAAGTGACTCAGATTACACGAATGTATCTCGGTGGACTGGTGGCATCATGTGAGAAGTGAAGACCTTACAACTGCACAGCTAGCAGACCATCCACTTTGGTGGTCTGGACCATCATGATTGCATCAACCAAAGAGTGAATGCCCGCAGAGCAATCATGTCATTCATAGACCCACTGTTAATGATGAATGCAGAACTCTTGTTCTGTCAGCAATCTTACAGAAGTCGTGCCTATTTGGAATTAGAACATTTCTCCAAGTCAAAAAGGTTCAACGAATTGTTGCTATTTGTGTTCAGAGTTACGAAAAATCTTCATCAGAGGCTAAACTCGTATTTGAACACTCGCACACTCAGAAAAAGTATATTATACCATAATTAAAAAAAATAATTGTAAGTAAACTTGTTTTCTACTCCCAAAGTGCAGTCGCCTTGCAGAACTTCTAATTTATCAGCTCCATGAAGATTTCCTTCATCCTAGGCCCAGTACAATTCAGTCATTACTGCAACATGAATTTTAGTTACTGGGTGCACAAAATGTAATTCAAGGTAGTCTTCATAAGTGTATTCGTTGCTTTTGTGCTCTTCCGACAAGTCACAACTCTGCAATGGCAAGCCTTCCAGCCAGTAGTGTGTGTCAAGCTAAGCCCTTCCTCACCTCTGGTGTTGATTATGCTGGACCAATCCCAATTACTATGGTAACAAGAAAACCTCGCACACTGCAGGCATACGTTTATCTTTTTGTATGCTTTACCACAAAGGCAGTGCATTTAGAGCTTGCTTCTGATTTGTCGTCTAAAACCTTTGTTGCTGCATTCAGACATTTTATTGCACATGGGCAGTGTACGCACTTGCATAGTGACTGTGGCACAAACTTTGTAGGGGCTAATCGTCACTTGTCAAAACAACAAGTGTCTTATTGACAAGCTACCTGAAGACAACATAACTTCACATTTTAACCCGCCATCCGCACACTTTGGAGGACTTTGGGAAGCAGGCATAAGATCTGCTAAGTCTCTGTTGAGCAAAGTGGTGGGCACCCAGCTACTGTAGTATGAGGATATGTACACGGTGCTGACTCAGATTGAAGCCAACTCAACTATAGACCACTTTCTGCCATTTCCAGTGACCCATATGACTATCTGCCTTGACTCCATGCCATTCTCTGTCTCTTGGTCCTCCTCAAGTGTTACCAGAGCAGGACTTCACTAAGAAACCTACAAACAAATTGAACGGGTCGTCACTAATTCAACAAATTCATCAGTCTTTCTGGAAACGCTGGCATATTGAATACCTGCAAGAGCTTCAACCCAGGGATAAATGGCTCAAGAACAATGACACCCTGAAAATTGGTGAATTGGTCCTCATCAGGGATAACAAACTACCACACCAAGATACTGCCTGGGTCAGATGGCATTGTGCAGGTTGCCGAGGTCCTCACTCCACAGGAAGTCCCGACTCATCCTGCAGTCAAGTTGTCCGCTACCAGTTAATTAGTTTGAAGTGTGCTCACTTCAAGGTGGGCAGGATGTTAAGACATGTGTATTTCATGTGGTGTGCATTATAGACAAACGTAAATTTGTTCTTCCCGCCCTCTCTTTGTAGATGCCATCTTGTCCACCATATTGACTAAACAGACAAATTAACAACTAAGTGTGAGTTGTGCGCAATATGGCATCTGTGCGTGTTGTTTCGTTGTACCCAATCATTTTAACATCGTCGTAATGAACTATACAGTACGTACAGCCCATTCCAGTCATCTTGTGCCCAGACAGTACTGAAAGTAGTATATTTAGTTTGAGGTGCCACTTTTAATATTTGCATTGCATTCTCTCACTCTCACATGTTTATTTGAAACTGTCATTAATTTGTTCTAAATGCTAATGAAAATAATTATTTGTTGAAGATAGTTATTTGTTTACATTTTTTTTTTAGAGAGAGGAGAAAATTTTAATAACCGCAAAGAAAAGAATTAGTAAGGCACAATCACAAATCACACCTTATTTATAGGCAAATAAATCTTCCACTGGGCAATGGGCCTATATGTTCTTAATTATACAAGAAAGTTGTGTGTGTGTCTAATACATTTATAAAATTATGCGATTTTTTTCTTTTGTACAATGTACAATCACTTAGCATGTTTGTTTATTTGTGTATATTGCTTCAGTTTTGTGTATTGTGCTGGGTCCTTCGGTAATTTCACTATTTTTATGCCACTTGGTTAAATTTTTGTGGCATTTGTCTTACATTGTTTGTGCCAAGTACTTGAGGCATTTATGCGTTTGTGGAAGCCGATATTTTATTTGTTTATCTTTTGATCGTACATACGGCACAAAAATGGTAGCAGCAAACGTGGTTTTGACCTGCTTTTGACATGGATTTACTTTGTTACAAAATAAGTAAAATTTACATAATTACTTTTCATGTTGCTTGTGGTCCTGTGTTTACTTATTACGTTTGCAAAGTTTCCTTGGAAAACATAATTTTTATGTAATGCATTAATTTATAAATGATCTTTGTAAATTTTTATGGGCATAAATTTAATAAATGATATCGAGAATACATTTTTGTGTTTGTCTAATGTTGTAATGTTGAATTGAAAGTTTTAAATTTCATTTACATGTAATTGATATTGTGATATTTTAATAAGTTGTAGTTAATTTACATTTCAATTCATAATTTTGTGTTGCGCAATGTTTATTTGGGTGTCCCCAGTGTTTAGACCAAGTCAGATGTTTGTTCTCTGTCGGCAGCGTGTGCACAACACAATACGTAGCTTCAGTTTCAACGTCTTCTAAGTTCCTGTGTTCTTTTATTAAGTTGTGTGATTGTTCAATATTTCATCTCTAGTGTGTTATTACTTTGGCAGTGAATTCTGTGTTGTTTGCTAACTCTCATCTGATGAATCCTTTTATAATTCTTAGTTGTGTTTTGTTCAACATGTATGTGCCTCTTCTTTTGCTACAAGACAAATTTAATTTTTAGTTTGTTTTGAATTGAGACTATGCATAAAACTATAGATTATTCCTGCACATGTTTAATTTATATTGTGTTTTAATTTTGTCTCTCTGTGTGTGCGTGCATGTATGTATGTGTGTCACGAATTCATTTAATCTATCTAAGTAAGGAATGCTGTACTTTATTTTAACATTGTGTTTTGCGATCACGTAATTTTGTACAGCAAAGTTCGTGTTGATAGTGCTCTGTCTACAAGATGGCGCCACACAAGTGTGTCGCAGTGCTCCCACTTTTAGTTTACTTTATGGCCCCATGGCCATGTACTATCCATCCTAAATACATTGTCGCGTGTTTATTTTCCATCTCTGCGTTTTAAAATATATTATAAGCTATTTGTTTGGATACAGTAACTTAACAAATAATTTGTTTTTATAAGAACAGTGCATATTTTAATATGAGTGAAGATATTTGGGTGGCTCTTAACAGCGAGGTCTTAAGAGCCGATGTGGGTGACAGAGGTGAGTATGGTGCTGTGCCAGAATAAAAGGGCAGGAAAAAGGGAGAGCCCCAAGAAAAGCTACCGACCAGCGGGATCATCTGGCACGATTCCCAGATGTGAAAATCCGGTGGCCCGGCAGGGGATTGAACCCAGTTTGGCTTGGTGGGAGGCGAGCAGGCTCAGCCACAGAGGCCCCATATTTTAATATTTTGCCATACTTCTGACACAGTTTTGCATTTATTCCAGATGATATTTCTTCAACGTTAAATTGTCTTGGCTTAGTAACGCTGTTAATTGTGTTCAGGGATAATTTTGGTTATGCTGTATTTACCATATTGTTCAGTTTTGCAGTGTTAATATCCCAGTCAAGTATTTTTGCTGTTGTTTCTAATGTCCAAGATTTACATTGTGTTTATAGGTATTTCTTTTTTCACAAGGTTTCACGATTTTAATAATTACCATTTCAGTTCCGAGTGATTTCTATTGGTTTTAGTGTTAGTTTAATACTGTGCGCAGCATTACGCCCAGTCATCTGTGATACGCTGCAACGAGTGTCGGTCCTCAGAAGTTGTGACGTGTTGTGTGTTTGGTTTAGTTTTTTTTAGGGTCATCCAAAATTTGTCCTAATTAATTTTCTTTCATGTTTGTTTTCTTGTGGCTTCAACACTTGTCTTTTTGAATTTTGTTATAGTGTTAGTGCACCTTGGCTGTTCAGCAATCGAAAGTAGCTGCTGTGTGGAGTTTGCCAGAAAATAGCTGCTTCTTTTCCAGTTTTGACCACAGAGGACGGTGCACTGCTTCCAGCTGCTACTGGTGGGTTCCATGTTGCTGACCTGCTCTGTGAGACTGCTGTGAGGTGCCAGATTCTCTCTCCTGATTTAACCCTATACTGCATGATATTTTTTATCTTTATGGGAAAAATACATAATATGTATTATTGACAACATGTAGATTTTGTTTTGCCATTTGGTAACTTTCATTTACATACCTTAAGATTTGTTGAATGCAGAACGTTTTGTTATGATGTATGAGTATAAGTGTTTTTTTTTTGCCAAAGTAGACTTATCAGCAGACAAATGTGTGTTTTATTTCCTATTTTGCGCTTAATAAACTACATATGGATACTTAGAGAATTACAGAATGTATGTAGCTTTGTTGTAATTATTATTGTAAGTACTGAATGAGTATTTTTTACTTCATTACATCTACTATATAAAAAGATTGGGGAATTGTGTGCAACTGTAAATAATTATCAAATTTTTGTATAAATAGTAAACATATGGTTGGTCTGGTTAAACACCTGATACTTTTGAGTCATTCGGAACCTAAAAGCACTAATCAGTCAAAAAAAAATCAGCAGGATTGGCAACAAATTTTTGGCATCGGGAGAATTGGCACAGCTCTAGTACAAAGTCATAATTTTGAGTTTTGACTGCAATGTACTAATTTGCAAATGCAAATGCGTGAAATGGAAAAATAACATGCTAAAAAATTGTACACAAACAACTAGAAAAGTGACAGTTTAAAACGATTACATAAATCAAAATAAAAGTAGGCCTAAATATATTTAATAAACAGAGGACTATACAAGTTGAATATTTTAATACAGTATTATTTTTCTAGTATGTCTGGATTCACATTTTAGTACTTTGAATTTTTTATGCACTTAAGCTATCTGAAAGCTAAAAATTGGAATACAGAATTATCAAGAGACTTGCTATGGGAAATAGAAATGGAAAAAATTTGGTATCAACACATTATTACAATTTTACTAAATTTTCCATCAATGAAATGCTAGAATTTGAATGTAAACTAAAAACACAACTGACCAGTTGTAATGTCCCCAATTGAATATTTATAAAAATTGTGAAAAGTTGTCCTCACTAAACACAAATCTAACATTAACACTCACCAGGTTTGCTGTTGTGTTCCTTAGCTCCAAATTTTCGTTCTCTAGACTAATTAGTCTTTCTCTCATAAATGCTTCCTTCAGATGACACTCCATTTTCTGTTTATTTACTTCCTCTGTTAACACTGCCACTTCTTCTTTCAGTTTTCTGAGCATTAAAATTGCAATAAGGTATTAGAAAGTTTAAAAGCAAAGTACAATTATATATTTTTCAAAAGGTAATTAACAAAATAGGTACATTATATAAATTAGATTTACATATATTATTTTTCATTCATTTAAGTTATGTTTTGCAATGGCTTACAAAAGTTTACTTTACAGATGAAACAAATTTTCATAGCATGCTGAACAAAGATCAATAATCAAAGAAAACTTATTGTAATGATCGAGCTACTAATATTAAACGGTGCTCTTCGTAGCAATATCATAAAATAGTATTTTCATAACAATGAGAGAAAGTTAATTTATTACAAAAAAAAAATTACTTTTTCCCTTTCAAAATACAGAGTTTGTGCCCAGGAGGAAATGAACTCTAAAACAATTTTTTTTACACGTACCGTACATTACATAATGCACACAAATATACAATCAATACCAATGAAATTTCCACAAACAATTCACTTCTGATAGTCCAACTATTTAACCCAAGTAATGGCATACAGTATCAACACCTAATTTTACAACTTTCCTGTGGTAGCAGACGAAGCACTGCCCATTCGTAACATATTTTACAAAACGTGTTTTTTCTTTTAAATCTTCCTCAGTCTCTGTTACAAAGTAATACCAATCTGACATTCAGTAGGTATATATAATAGGATATTTTAATTTGGGAACTGCCTGCTTTGCAGCAGCTCTAACAGGTGTACCAGTGTGTACATTGAATTTCCCATATAGTATTTCCTACATTTTACTTGGAATTACCATACACAATAAATTACAAGAGAAACTATCAAGTAGAATAAACATAATGTAGCTTGTTTAAATGTGTGAATTTGTGGATAGCCTTATGTATTTAAATATGTAACTTCGACTAGAACTCCAGTTGTTCGGAGTGCATCATGGCGGTGAGTTGCTATCAGGCATGCTCCTTATTGATGTTCCTTTCTTACATTGTTAAATATATTGTTGACAAAGTCCATTTATTTTACTGGATTACCATAGCTTATTTGCGAATGTTTCTGTGGTACCTAAAACTGGTTTCATGACACAGCGAGACAATGTGGCACGTAACGTATGGTGCGAACAGATGAAAAAATTCAATGTGGTTTCACTAGCAAAAGATGGTTAGTTGCAGTAGAATGTAATCTGAGACTGTGCTACTATATATTTAAGAGAGAATAAGTTACTAATGGCTAGGAGAGTACGCTTGTAAACCATAATCAGGAAAAAACAGCATTTAAAACTTAATGCAAAGCACAAATAATAGCAGAGATATTATAAAAGTAAACATTTTGCAAATAGATTCTCAATAACAAATCGTTCAAATACATAGTTCAAGTTTACTTTCGACGTAGAAGCAAATAACTGTAACAAGTGTTTACGCCTCACCTACGTGCGTTACTGGGGTTTGGCTGGCGTCTGTGACCTTCCCTCACACCAAACACCCCGATGGCAGGAAAGCTTGCACCGTCGTCTTGACGGGGTTTGAACTGGGGGGCAGGACAGGCTGGTTTGGGCAATTCTATGATGGCCCGTTGGGCACGTGGTGGTGCAGTTGAAGGTGGTGGTCTGGTTTGTGTTTGTGTGTAACTTGGAGTCGTGTATAGGCAACAAACTACTCGTTCTGCGGATGTAGGCCAAGCAAGTGCGACTACTTCCTTAGGTGGTGAAGACGGCAGTGAAGAGATCGCTCGTGGGGTGGGCCATAGGTCAAACTGGAGGCTGCGGTTCCCACTTGATGTGCTGGCTGGAGTCCCTCTCTGATGAGCAGCTTCCTCTCGTTTCCAGATGTACACCTTGGTCGCACCTAATCTTTCCCTATGAGACCGGTAACCAGGGCTAGTCCCTGCTTGGCCGCCTTATCTCGCCCAGCCCTGTGACGAGGCGTAGGAATTAGTGTAGAAGACGGGGAGACAACGGGTGTTCCGTGGAGACGGGCGCAACCGGAAGGAAACAGGAGTCAATAGGTGAGATATTCTCGTAGACTTAGCTGATGGCCTCCAGGCAACAGATTTGTCGGACGTGAAAATGCAGACATACCCAAGCACCTGTCTGTAGGTATTAACAGTAGGGCAAGGGCGTCCGCTCCCATGCAACACAGTAAGGCCGGAAGTCGCCAGTTCAGCGCATCATGTAAAGCCGGAACTCCCTGTCGAGGTCGGCTGTTTCCCCTTCCCCCCAAATGGCCTCCCCTGCGAGTGAGCAGCTGGGCGAGAAGTAGCCGTCAGACAAAGCAGTAGTCACAGAAGGTAGCAACAGTCGAGAGAGCATCCACTCCTAA
>NQII01000144.1:697926-714312 GCA_002778355.1 Clitarchus hookeri
AATGTAAAAGAATAATGGGTCGAAATGGAAAACAGCAAAAAACAAGATGCAGAAAGAAAGTGTCAAGAGTGATAACTCGACCAGCTTGGTTCCTGCCTGTTTATTATTGAAACAATAAACATATATAACCCAGCATGTATCCTGACTGGTGCCTGAAGGGCTGACCTAGGATGCCAACGAATAAATGGTCCCTAGTCACGGTAGACGCAGTGGGTAGGACGAAGTTAACCCCAGGTGAGCGATAGCGATAACCCTGACTTCTTACTGCGAATGGCGAGGCTAACGTGACAGCCGTGAAGCACGGCAGGCTTCGTAAACTGCGAGGCAGCTGGTGGTCTAGTCCGTAGATGTAGAGATTGGCTTGTAAAAAGCAAAACTTGTGGCGTGAATACACCGTCGGGCAGTGATTCATCTAGCAACTAAGTTGTCGGTGTCGGAGCGCATCCTGGCAAAGTGACGCTCTGCGAGAGAGCTGTGCGAGTCAGCCTCGAACTAATGACTGCAAGTTCTATTTATACGTGGCACACAGCGCCAACGCAGGGGGTGTGGAGGTAGCGGTAGAGAGAGATCGCAGAGAAAGAGAGCGGCAATGCACTGGCAGAGATGGCCGAAGCTAGCAGTTACGTCCCCTTACGCGGCCGAAGGCCGGAGGGGTGAGAGAGCGGTGGCGTGGTGCGTAGTGGGTTGCGGTGCAGCAGGAGGCATCAGCTAGTCCGAACCAACCCTGGGCTTCAAGGCATGCTGTGGCGTATGCGGCGTAACGTCTCTTCTTAGGACGGGGCTGTGGCGAGGCTTGATTGAGTGAATGATGATGCCAGTAGCGCAACAGTGCTTTTCTCACGTTACATAGTATTGCTTTTCCTTTTTTACAAAAGTGTCTAATGCTTTTTCTTCTCCATCATCGTCTGATGCAGACAACCAAAATTTGTGTGACATAGTTATTGCCGTCGGCCAGCAACAACCAGCCGACCTCACTCTGGTTACAGTTCATCAAACCGCACTGCACTGCACTGCACAATTGTGAAACCAAATAGTAAATCTCATAAACTTGCTATTACAAGTAGCATACACAGAGGACTCATAAATACAAACCATTGTAGCCAAGAAGAAGGAGAAGAAGGAAAAAGTGACGTGAGAGGTATAGTGGGCATAGTTTTTTCTCAGACTTCAACTCATCCCATGTGGCGACACGTCACCTAATCAAAGAATTGAAACTGAGTCTGCTTGCCTCCAGAGCAGACAGGCATGCTCCTAATCAGGGAGCACCCGAGGAAACCAAGAGAAACATCTTGTCAGAAGTGGAAAGGATTTTTGATCCTCTTAGGTGGCTTTCTCCTCTCACCATGTTTTTGAAACACCTCATCCAGAATCAATGGCTGGAGAAACTTGATTGGGATGCTGAGTCTCAAGTTAATATTGTCTAGAAGTTGAGCCAGTTCTACAGTGAGCTACCACTGCTATACTCCGTACCATATATGAAGGCCACATTCTTGACAGTTGACGATCGCAACGCCAATGTTTACTTTTAGTTTATGTATCCATTAACCATCAACTGGCTTTGATGCGACGAGTTAGCGCGTCCAGTTGGTGCTGCTTCGTGCAGCAATTAGTGAACTACTTGGGTGGCGCAGCAGGCAGCGAGAGGTTTGAAGGGCGTGTATGGAGTCGTTCGTAAACGCTGTAGACGAAATATATGTTACTTTAAAAATTATGCACAGCTCGTGAAAAATAAAACTATTGGTATATGTTCGTAAATATATTATATAAAGCAAACGAACGCTATTCATTTCTGACTTGTAGTGCTTCAAAAAGAACCCCACAGATGGCGCGCACAACAATTCAGCGCGTGCTCTGAGCCACATTTTTTTCTCAAGAGGTAGCGTCTTTGTAAATTTTACTATTGTTCTATTACTGGTTCGGAACAAAAGGAATTTGAAATATTTTTGTCGGATTATTACAAAAAATAACCCAACAATATTATGCAATATTTCTGTATGCTTTTGGAATTAATATCAAGCACGTAAGGAAAGCTGGGTTGGAGAGGGGNATAAGACTTGAAAAAAGATTTTCAAATTGTGTTTCATTTGAATACGGACTGTTTTAATGTGACTAATTTTGAACACCTATACATTTCTACTTTAGCACGAAGTTTAGTTTTTAACACTAAAAACCACTGTTTTATGACCACATAAAATAAAATGTATTTATTAACGTTGGAACTCTTTCTTATCGCGTATTTTCGGCTGGTCTAATGTGTGTTGGCAGTGCACACTCAGAATAGCCAACGTAATATTAACTTTTGTTCGTTCAAACATCACCTGATACAGGATTTTGTAAATCGCAAGTTGTTTGTTTTGAATACATTAAGTGCCACTCACTGACTGTCAGAATGTGGCCTCCTTATATGAAATGAACTATAGCATCAGTTGTTGATGCCAGACCAGTAATTGGCCCTGCAGGTTCCTCGTACGAAATGCATGACTTCTCTGATAGCTCAGAGGTTGGCTACGGTTTACTCCATCCATGGTAGGAGCTTTCTGAAGCTTTATTGTTAGCTCGTCTACTTTATCATGTGGTAAAGTTGTTCGCCCCTGCCATCACCTTGTCGTCTATAAGTGCCTGGACAGACTCGCAGATTGTTCTATGATGGGTGAACTCATCTCCTCACCAACTGAAAACTTTTGTCGCCAACAGGATGAGATCCAGGAGCTCACCTGACCATCCTGGTGGAAGCATGTCCCATCAGAGTCCAATCCTGCAGATTGTAAGTCTCGTGGGCTCTTGCCCTCTCAGCTAGTAGGGCATCCCCTGTGGTGGACTGGTCCAGCATGGTTACGGGAATCACCTGCTCAGTAGCCCTCCTGTTCTGAAAGTTTAGTCACTGACCAGTTCTGCTTGAGCAGAAGGTTAAGGCTTTGGGAACATTTGTTTCAGCTGACGAGTTAGAAAATTTGATCTCACATTTTATGACAAAGTTGCTTTGAGTAATGTCATTGGTGCTGCATTTTATTCACAATTGCCATAACTCTTGTGCAAATCTCCTAACTGGGCATTTTACCCCTAGTGAGTTAGACAAGTCTCTTATGTTCTGTTACATGTGCAGTCGGTAGTGTTCAAAGAAAAGCTTGCTTCTGTGCAGATCGCTCCTAATCAACTTGTGTTGATCAAGGACGACTGAATACCTCCACTGCAGTGGCGTCTTGCATGTGTGGAAGAGCTTCATCTAGGAGGTGATGGTATTGCAAGAGTCGCTACAGTGCGCACTGCCAATGGAGTCTTCAAGCGTCCTATAGTTAAATTGTGTCCATTACCCAAACAGTGCTAAGTTTATTAAAATTCTGGCATTTCAAGGTGGGCGGTATGTTTGGACTTGTGACCTTGTAAATATGTATTTGTGACCTTTTATATATGGATTGGATATAATTTTAGATCAATAGTAATTTCATAGCAGAACTTTGTGTAGTTTCTCTTGCCAGACTCTTAATACTTGTGCGGGACCCATTTTAAATTTCCCGCGCACATAACTTGGTGCGTGGTCATTAATAGTCAATACTGTATCAAGGGTTGGTGGTCCTGAGCTACAGGAAGAAGACAGCAGTTTCGTGTTGGACATCGTAGAGGTAAGTTGAGTCGTGTGCAGCTGCTACCAGTCTGTCGTTTTCTACATGAAATTCATTATACAGTCCTCTACTGTCAATTTAATTTCAGTAGTGTTAAATTTGCAAAAAACATAATTTATAAAGAAAAATTGATTTAAGGTAATTTATAATAATACAAAAATTCTTTAAACTTCCATAATTTACATTACTGAAATTACATCAAATAGTTATGTTTTACTTTATCAACAGGAAACAGAAGCCTATCTATTCAGAGATAGGAAACGATAAACCGAATAGAGGGTGGGTGGATGGCGCAATGTGAGTGATGGCTTTCCTCTCCTTCACATTTCTCCTCCAACCACCACCAAGTGGGTTTGTGGATAAAATGTGAGTGAGACAGCGTGGAAGAGTATAAGGGGGGTGAGGCAGAAGGGAGGGTCGCCACACGAGAGGAAGAAAAAGGGAGGGAACAAGCAAGACGATTGGGTGGCTGGAGTGATACAAAGTGAGACTGACAGGCAAGGAACTTGCGGCAGCGCATAGTGCAATATTTATTGAGCACCATCGTTAATCAGACATGACACAAAGTAAACGTCAAGTTTATTATTATTCAATCAAACAGTAGTAAACACATATCTATATTCGTGGCTAAAAAAACGTTTTTGGGTCGTCAATAAATCGAAAGCACAAAGTATCAATCAAAAACAGTAAATCCTATCGTAATCCTATAAAAATAGCATAGCAGGTCATCAAAAATCAATAAAGTCAATACCCAATACATTCAAACTCAAAAAACAAAAAGAGAAGACAAAATAAAACATATACAATAACAAAAAAAAAAATGCATCCAATAGCCAAATACTGCACGCACAATAACTAACTAATCTTGACACCAAGGGCTACAGGGGCAAAGGTGGGGGTGGGTAACGCATGCTGTTCTTGGCCGGCCTTGTTACTATGTGCACAGTTGACCGTTGTTGCCACAAGTCGCCAAGAGACATAAGCAGGTGGAGACTGTAGCACTGTATCTACAAGGGAAAAGAGAGGTGAAGGACAGAATACCTTTGTGATGTCACATGCTGTGCAGCACAGGGTAGGCTAACCTTCACACTCGTTTTGAAACACCACTTCCACATTTTTAAAAGATGTTACTCTGTTTTTTTCTTTCTTCATAATGTGGCATACAAATTAAGAGTAGTAAATTTAAAACCCATATGGAAAACTGATTATAAATCTGTTTTCAATGCAATTTTTTACATTTTTCTCTGGGATTTTTTTTTATTTCCATCAACTTTCTGCAATTTTTTGACTGTTCCTGAAAATGACCTCGTAAAATTGGGGCCCGATTGTAATCACGTTTATGCAAGAGAGAGAATTTCTATAGTCGGTTCACGACTGGAAGAAACTTTTGAAAATCAACCTATGAAAAAACACCCTAGCCGTTAGCGACATCCATATAACATTACAAACAGCGGCGAGCGCGGATACAGTTATACCGTTAGGTTGCCAGCACAAAGAGAGGAAATAGTTCCAAAGTTTTAACGCAATTATTAATTTACCACTTACAAATGGGTGTCGAAAAGACTTGTATCTTATTATTCCAATTATTAATGGCGTGATGCTAACGTATTTAGATTTCAACGTTTCTTGCATAGTCACATGATCACGCTCAAGGTGAAAGTAACGCGGCCATTTGTTTACTAACCTTCGTTCGTTGTGTTGTTGGCGGGGTGTGGTTGACATGCCAGAGAATTTGTGCGATTATCTTGTTTAACCTATAATAATTCATTTATTTGTCTTGTTTTACTAATATCCGCTCTTTATTATTTGGTTTTTAATAACGTATGATTTTAATTTGTGCTCACTTTCTCGTTGTACTTATTCCTTTTGTTTTTATGTGTTTCGTGCACGTGTCTTTCCTTTGCCACTCTATTCTAATGTTGCAGTATTTGCACATAAGAATTGTTTTCACATTGTCGAAGACGTAGAATCCTTCACTCGCAAACTCTGCCGTCGTGTCGAAAACAGTCGCAACCATTTTTAAATAACGTTTTACAATTGCGCGAAACATCCGACTCAGTCTACCACCACGCCATTTAAAGTCTGTAGCAATTTTGATCAATACTGATGATATTGCCTTCGATGTACGGGAATTTATCGAAAGTCACTAACAATCGATTGTAAATAGACAACAACTATCAATTCATCAAAATACTCACATTTTGGGTTTATAGAATGAAATATTTTTCGCTGGCATAGCATATTCTTTTATGTGAAATTCTCAAGAATAAAAACTTTACGCTTGTGGAATATCCATTAATAATATATACATGACGTTTATAATGGGTACAAGCATGTACGAACAAATCTACACACACAGTGGAATGTAAACATTCCATGTAAACATTGTCATGTGACTGCCACATGGTAGTCACATGGCAATGTTTGTTTACCTTTGGCGGAAGGATACAAAATGGGCTTGAAAGTAGATCTTTAGCAGGGCTTCAAGAAAGTCTCTTCCAGTCGTGGACCGACTATAGGTGCTATGCAGTAGCAACTTGGCAACGCTGTAGAGAAGGTGCGCTTACATTCATCCTGCCCCCTACGTCAGTCTTTCTTGCCACACCACCCCTTCTCACCCATTCTACCATGACAAATATATTGATCCATACCACGCCTACTGTAGCAGTATACATGTCTTATTTTTCAGCCAGTCAAACTACTGTTGGCCGACGACAGCGTGGCTGCTTAATACTGCACTGCGTGCGTTGCACGCAAGATAACCAATACTGATAATTTCTTACCTTTTTCCCTCCAGAAGCTTTCAAAAATAGGATGCGTCGTTTATACGGGTGGAACCCTTACACGAGCAAATACGTTAATTATGCATTTGCACAGTAGTTGCAGACTTCATGTCATAACTAGTGATGCGCGACGTCATCGTAGGCTCAGCCATAGAAACTTTCTCCCCACTCATCTCGCAAGAACTGTTATGCCGTATACGCCTCAGGTTTCACTGATGCCAGGGTAGGCAGAGTGGGACTGCTGCAGCAGTCTAATAAGTCAACTGCTCACGACACACCATCGCCCTGCACTTGGTTTGTGCCGGTTTACCACCCCTCCTTACACTGGACATGAAGGGGTAATTGCTGCGCATCCACGCAGTGCTGCCGGCAACCATAACCTCTCTCCTCCACCATGACCAGCTTTGTGTTCAGAGTATTAATACCAGCTGCATACAGGGGTTTATGGCTGTTTCGCTCAGCACCAGTTGCAAGTTGCAAAATGTCTCTCTGCCTAAACATCAGCTCTCGTAGCTTAGCGCTATCTCCCGTTCACTATAATATGAGTACCGCCAGCCTACGGGGTCACCCTTGCCCCTCGCATAGTCAAGTCGACCATGCAACCCCTTTCACACCAGCTACATTGGAAATCTAGTAACGGCCTTCCAGGCCTTGAAAGAGTACAGGCTGGATGTGTGTGTGGTGTTGGCTTGCCAATAATTGTTCACAAAGGCTGTGCAACCCTTACCGGACACATACTAGAATCTCTATCTCCCACTTTCCTGTATGTAACGCCATCAAGCTGGGTGGCAGAAGGCAGCCAAGTGGGCCTTGACCTTAGGCAAGGAAATTGTGGAGCCAGTGCATATGACCACTCTAATGTACTCACTATTGCATGATAAAGCACCAGGACAGAGGAACTCTGCTGTCTGACAGCGACCACCGCCGGTTACACATGCAAAGAGGGAGCATCCAGGGAACCTTCACTTGCACTGCTTCCACAACCTGAAGAGCTCTACATCCCCCTTCCCCCGACTCCAACTAAACGCAGGCCTTACAGATGTCTTATCTCCACTGGTAAGACAGTTCGCCGGTTGGTGCTACCACCCATTTGCTGTATTTCAACCAATGCTTTCACCCCTGCTCGAACACAGACTCAACCTGTGATATTCCCGGCCCTGCTCTGAGCACAGAGAGCCATAATATCTACAACACCAATTCAGTTTGCCCCCGCCCACGATCTCTTCAACAGGCCTCCGGCTTCTCAGCCCTTTAGGGAGCGGAAGCACCTGACATCAGCCACAAACAGAACTCAAAACCTCGTAAGAGGTCACAAGTACAGTTCATACAGAATAATATATGCATCCATTCGCCATTCCTGCACCCATACTGAACAAATAGAACATGTCCATTTTTATTTGTGGATAGTGGGTAACTGCCAAAAATATAAGTTATCTATAAAAATATTTTTTTCCCAATTTTTTTTTGTAACAATGTCAACCGCTAGTACTAAACATGAAATATAATGCAATTCACATTTTGAGATATGTATATTTCTATGTTAATGCTTCGTAAGCAAACAATCTAAACATGCAATATTTGATTACAGGACTGAAAATTTTCAATCGATACAGTAGAGAACATTATTTGAAGATCGATAACAACAGACATTTTACCATTACAGACAACTCTTGATTCTAGAACCCCAAGAAGACCCAACACTCTTCAAATAACAACCTCTTGGTAAAAGTCTCAAAGTGTGGTTTACAATAAAGTCTAAAATTTGAAAGTAATAATCCAAAAAAAAAAAAAGTGCACTAGTGTCTGGAGGATTGGTCAAAATCAGTTCAAAGTTCCAATAATGGCCCCTTTCCCAGGAACCTCAAAAGATCATAGGGTTGAAAATGAACTGTATTTAAATAGGAACTATGCTGGGTCTGCAGAAAATTGTCGTCTGTTACGGACTTTCAATTCATCCATGTTCAGTGTATAACTCAGATTGCATACGTGTCAGTAGTTATTTGTATTAGCTTGACAAACATAAAAACATATTAAAAATCATTTTTAAAGAGTAAACTAATAAATAAACTGTACTTACTGTAACCGCAAGATGATAATATCTGTTGAAAAAGGTTACTTTTTTATGTAAACTCAACAGTTAGTAGGAAAAACTGTGATAGCAAAAACGACTTGATACAAAAAAAACTCACATTTCATTCATAATTTCAGACTTCAAGTCACTCTGCAGTCTCTTCAACTCAGAATCTTTTTCACCCACTGAAACCTCCAACGACCTAACTCGCTGCAACAACTCCTTGATTTCTAAAAACACACAAAATAAAACGAAAGGAAATTTTGATTTGTGCATAAAAAGTAATTTCAAATGTGGAATATCATAAAATTGTTTTTACACAACCACAAATCTCCATGCTCAAGAACATTTAACAAAACCTGAATATGATCAACCAGATAGGAAAAGTCAGACTGTAAAATTATCATGCGATTCATGCAAATACTTAGTGCATGTACCGAGTACATATTAAATTTTGAGGCGTCAGCTAATTCCAATATTTATTTATAAAGATTAATTCTTACTTACCTCACTACCAAGAAGCAAAACAAAATTTCTGAGCAATACACTCACATCAGGTAGGGGTATGTACACGGGTAAGAACTTACCCGCATGTTGAAAGAAAAAGTTGGTTTCCTGTATTATGGCCACAAGATGATTTTAAAACGCTCATCCTTAATGAAACAAGGTATTTAAGAAATAGATTTAAAATATACTTTAATAGAATCGTGGTAAAATAACACAACAGAAAAATTTTGTATAGTCTATTCATGGTATCTTCACACATTTAAAATCAAACCTTCGAAAAATCACCCCAATGTATGACATTTGATTCTTTTCTAAATATGCCATCTATCACAAGTATTTTATGCTTCTGTTAACAAGAAAGTACCTTATTTTTGGTTACATTACACTTTTACTCAAATGATACTATTTAATTTATAATTAATATCAATAAAAACAGGGAGAAAATAGGTGTGTTGGTAATGCATAATACAAAATAGTTATTATGGAAAACATTATTACACTGAGTGCGGACAAATGTGGTGTGTTGTCCATTTCGTGTAATTTTTTAAGACTGTTAAGCTTTATTTGCATGAGGCGGAGTAATATCCTGGAAGAAGACCTTTAGTGGGGCATCAGAAAAGTTTGAGGAACCATTAACAGACTATAGGTTGTAATAGCAATAAACTTTTGCTGTAAATAATGTGGTTCTTTCTCACTTTCATTTATTTAAAAACTGCCAGATTTTTCCATTTTAAGATTTTTGACTTCATCCACAAGTATTTCCAGTTCCCTTCCAAGTACTAAATACGAACGCTAAGGAACACATCCAATACACACTCAGTGCTGCAAAACTGGACAGAATACAAACCTTTCTGCATGGTTTCTGCTTCAACAACTCTGTGCTCCTCAGACTCTTTCAGCAGCTCAACGGTGTTAGTGTTTTTGTCTATGATGTCTTTGAGCACACTCTGGCCCTTCTGTAACCAAATATATTTTAGATCATTATTAATAGGATACACTTCAGTACAGTTATCAGAGATATCAAAATTTTTACCCTCACTAACCCTCTTGATTTAACTTTAACTTTAGAATTCTGATTCTGGACTTTGATTCTCAATATGCAAAAAATTTTTTTTATCCTTCGACATGGTAAAATTGTCCTATACACTGCTATATTGAAACACATGGTTAAAATAAAAAACAAAATCTTACACTTCTACAATGACTAAAAATGAGCCAAAATAACCAATATGTTGGTACTAGTGAGCACCAGGTGCACCAGTGCACGTCCACTTCCCAGAAGGGAGGGCGCCTAATGGTTCTCCCCCTTCCCCCTTAGCCGCCTCTGGCAGCAACACTTGAAGGAATGCGGAAAGGGGGAAGCCCAGGGAGTGGCAAGCGAGGACGACAAGGAACAAGTGGTGTGAGCAGATGGCTCTTGGCAGTGTGTGTGTTCCCATGCAGCATCTTCGGTGCATGTATCATGCAGCATTAAACATCAGAATGTCAAAATTAGTTTTATTTCCCACCATCAGAACATGACACATGTTTGCATCAAGACAATATGTTAAGGCAAAATAACAATTACACTTCACCTTATATATTCATCCCTTCCTTGGCAAGACATGAACTAAAATTTGCATTATGGCAACAAAAAACGGACTATATAAGAAGTCCTCTAGATCAGCTATACTCAAAGTGTGTTCCGCGGAGCCTTTCTGGGGGGTCCACGAAAATAGGTACTGATCATAATTAATAAAATACTAAAGGGGTACTATAACGCTTCAGAGGAAAAATCCGTCAAAAGTTTAATATTACGTATCTACAAAAAGTTAAGACGCGAACTGAACGAGCGACGCGAGCCGTGTTTTGTTTGCAGCCAGCGTCAGACGACAGCAGTCATCTCGTGTGTGACATGCGCTCAGTTCAATCGTGTTTATTGTTATTAGTGGTTTTGAAATCCTATAATAATATTCTTCATAATATTGTACCTACAATTCAATTATTAATAACAAAGAATGGAGCGCTGGATTAAAGGCCTTAAAGTTGGTGTAGCAAAATCTTTCACCGATAGTTCAAAAGTGGTACTCCCAGAGAATGTGGCAACTTCCGATCAAGACAGTATTGCGACGACGTCAAGCTCTACTACAGTTTCAAGTAATACGAGTAAAATAGCAGACATTTAGAAACTGTACACCCCGAATTTCAAGACAAGACTGAAGACTTTTTTATGAGTAAAAAAGAACAATTATTGAAGAGTCAAAAAACCATGATGCATGCGACCAAAACTATGAATGAAAAGGCCACAGAGGCATCGTATTTAGTTAGCTATCGCATTGCAAAGGCAGGTGAAGTGCACACTATCGCTGAGAATTTAGTAAAACCATGTGTGTTAGATATAACAAAATGTATGCTCGACGATAAATCTGCAAAGAATCTTTCTACAGTGCCGCTTTCAAACGATACCGTTTGGCGCCGAATTCATGATCTGGCAAGCTACGTCAAACAAGAACTAATTGCACGCTTACAAGGAAAACCATTCGCCTTGCAAATGGATGAGTCGACTGATGTTGCTGGTCTGGCCATCTTGCTGGTTATTGTGCGATATCCATATAAATTTTCTTTTGAAGAAGACATGCTCATGTGCTCACCACTGCCTACTAACACTACCGGAGAAGAAATTTTTAATAAACTTAATATATTTTTTGAAGAAAACCATCTTAATTGGAATGATTGCATCGACATTTATACTGATGGCGCCAAGGCAATGACCGGTAAAACAGCAGGAGCTGTATCTCGAATAAAAAGTAAAGCGCCTAATTGTAGTTCCAGCCAGCCATTGTTTTCTCCACAGACAGGCACTCACGATTAGGCAAATGCCACCAAATCTAAAATTGGTTCTGGATGAAGCTGTAAAAATAATTAATTTCATCAAATCACGTCCACAGCAATCCCGATTGTTTTCATTGTTGTGTGAAGATTATGGTAGCAAACATAAAACACTTCTGTTTCATACAGAAGTGAGGTGGCTATCTCGGGGTAAAACTTTAACAAGGCTATTTGAACTCAAAGCAGAGTTACAAACATTTTTTTCCAGATAAATCATTTAATTTGAAAGATCGTTTGTATGATAGAACTTGGTTGTTCAGACTAGCTTTTATGGCAGATATATTTCAAAAGTTGAACAAATTAAATTTGTCATTACAAGGTAAACAGACAACAGTGTTCAACGCTAGTAACAAAATAACTGCATTCAAAAGAAAATTAGAGTTTTGGATTATTTGTGTTGGTAAGAGAGTGATAGAAACCTTTTCATTGCTCAGTAAGTTTGTTATACTCCGAAATCTTGCAAGATGATTTGTTTGAAGAATTGGTCCAATATCTCAACTCCGTATTTTTTCCCGAACAGAATACAAAAATTAAAATGAATTCATGGATTCAAAATCCTTTTGTATCCAACTTGCAAAAGCCTGAAAGTATTTCAAACGAGATTTATGAATCATTTTTGGAAATGACATCAGACACAAGTATGGAATCACTATTCAAAACAATGCCTCTGAATGATTTTTGGTGCAGAATTCGTGATGAGTATCCAGTTCTTGCCTCAAAAGCCCTGACTGTTCATCTCCCGTTCCCAACTACATACTTATTCGAGACAGGATTTTCAACCTATGCAGCTACAAAAACAAAATACCGCAATAGACTGAATGCCGAACCTGACATGAGACTTCAACTCTCTTCTATCAAGCCTGACATCAAAGAATTGATGAAAAATAAAAAACAATTTCATACCTCCCATTAATTATTTCAATGATTATTAACATAATTTGATTATTAATAAAGAATTACAAAAAAATCAGTGTTTGATTATTCTAGGGTTCCGCCAAATACTCCGCTTCCCAAAAGGGTTCCGTAGCCAAACAAGTTTGAGAATCACTGCTCTAGATACTATATCATAAAAAACTTAACTAAAAGGTGCAACAGCACAAGCTAAGAGGCCTATGTTGTTTTGGAACCTCATAATATTTGTTGCACTTCATGCCTGCCCACTCAGCCTAATATCCATCACAAAGATGGGTTCTGGTATAATGATATGGCCAGCAGCATGGCTTCCTTCATTTCCCACAAGTAACTGGTGGAATATTTGTTAAGTATGAAGAACCTGTCTGCACCTGATCTTTCACATGTAGCAAATGTAAGGACCTATATTCGAGGTCATAGTTACTATTGACCATTTCCCACTATTTTAATCAATTGTTCAGCTGTAGGGATCTGTGAATCAGCATTTTTGAAATTGAATTGAATTTCTAAACTTTCTGAATTGAAGCACTTATTCAAGACTTTTGTTAACTAACATTACCTTAAAATTGTTAAATGCAGAATCTTCATATTCAATTAAAGTCTGTACTTAAAAAAGCAATACAATTTAAATTATAGCAACCTTTTACCAGTTGCATGGCTAAGAGTTGCAATTTTTTATGGATCATAATCTACCAAAACCCATCAATCTCATGTAAAATAAATAACTGACCTAAACGTAATTGCAGGTTTAAATTTTTATACTAAACCCGTTTACTACGCATAACCCCTACACCTATAAAAATTTCTGCACATAAAATGTAATAGATATTTGATTTAAGCTAATACCAAAACTACTTTAAGTGCTGTTCAGAGGATATTGAAAGTAATAGTGGTTTATTTTATACCAATATTACCATCAGAATGTAAGCAAATTACATATATGCCGAGTTTAACAAAAAAAAAGCAAGAAGTGTAAACATTGACTGGTTAAGTCCATGAGATGAGAAAGAAACTTAATTTACCTAGACCTATGGTAACTGCACAGTAAAGTCAAACAATACGAAATTCACATGCACACTCTGATAGGGCTCGTTATAAAAGCAGGACTCAATGTTATGCCTGTATTCAAACACAACGTGTTGCAGTTTTTAAACTTTTGTTGCAGTGGATGCATTTTCATACGCAGTCGCCTTGTTCAAAATATGACTAAGGAACACTTATTTTACATTTTGTTTAACTTCAGCCATTTTTCACTATAACTACACACGACAGCACAAGCAAACAAGAAATGAACACAGCCAATTTTATGTTTCTGTGTTAACACATGTGGAGGATTAAGCTACCGTTATTTGTTTACGGTACATGAAAATGCAAACAAATTAGTTTTTTTTTTTATTTCACGCCGCCATCTTTGCAAATGTGCCAAAAGATTTTTCCAAGTACACTTTATAAATAAAATACGTTCTTCTGAAATACACATAAATTAATGAACAAAATTTGGTTATCAGCTACACATAATCTGCGTAATATAAATAGGCAAGAATCTACGTGCCGAAGACAATTATCTGAACTGCTTGCTTTTCTACACGTCTGGCGACACCATGCAGATTCAACTAAGACGTAATGCGCACGGTTCTGAGTACATAAACAGCAAACGTTATGATTACAGACAACTTATAAAATTTATTTTAATATACAAACCGTTAATATAATTATATATACAATAATTAAATACATTATTTCCATTTCCTTCCAACGTTTGTTCTAAATTTGAAGTGCTAGTTGAAAACATTGCAAGGTAAAAGGTTACTCTTTTCCAGTTTAAATTTTTTTTCAAACTGATTAGAATTTAATATAAAGATATTCGTGAATAATTAGCAATTTTAGAATATTCGCAGACCCCTATTCAGCTGTCACTTGCTTCAAATTAATTTTACCTACAAGCACTAAAACCTAAAGTGGTTTGACGTACAGGCACTGAACCTGGCCGGTTTGCCTATTTCAACCTCAACAAAAGTTGTTTCTCCTACAGTCGTAGGTGGAAACCTTGTTAGGAGCAGGCGATGGAAGCCACAGATGTAGAGAACTAGGTGCGTGAAGATCAGCTACCTCCTGCAAGGTGACTGCCATGTCGATGGACAAGAGCTACGTTGCTGGCCATTACAGAGGTTGGTCATATGACAGATACCACAACAAAATATCTGTCTGGGTCCTTCGTACTTACTTTTTGTAGTAAGAATAAAAAAAAAACAATACCATTTTCATATTCAAAATTTTTGGGAAAAATGAAGGCGCATGATACATAAAATTTTAATTTAATAAGGCATGTATTCCATAGGCTTTTTACTGTCTGCAAAAAAATATTTGAAATTATTAACAAGGAAATGGCCAACAAATATACTATTTTGTAAACAAAATTGTTTCTAACTCTAATAAATAAATAAGTGATTGCATTATATAAAACAATATTAATTTAATAACACTTTTATACTACAATCTTAAATTGTAGTCATTAGGCACATAAGGGCTGAAGAATCAGTTAATTCCGGGGATTGTTTATTTCCGTAATAGATTCCACAGTTACTTAAAGCAATGTGCAAAAACTGATGATTATGGTAGACTTTTAATACGCTAGCACATACACTCTATGCTCCAACACATTTCTTAATATTAATGTAAACATATCTGCAAATATTATTTGATAACATGTAATTATTTACTTTTCCCCCCCAAAGTCTTTTGTTACATTATTGTAAATTGGTTTACAACCTCAACAGCTTGTCAGATAATTTTTTAATGTACACAAGTATGCGTGGCCAGAATTGGCAACCAACTTATAGGGCATAATAGATTTGTTGTTAGACAATTTCCCATCTAGGAATTTGTTGTTTAATTGGTTTCAACAACGTTATTTTAAAATTTTGGAAGGTGCACATTTCCCCTAAAAAACACTGCAAGCTAAAAGAAAAATACCATTTTTATGCTTGTTTTTCAATACTGATTCACCTCTCAATGTTTGTAACATACTTTCGTATACACTTTGTATAATACATCATTCAAATCCCTGGCAGTCATGATTGAGACACTACTGTGCAATAAAATTTTGTTGGCCTAACTATGGTTGTTTTCATTAGAGGATATTCACATTGTAATAAAGCCTTGTGATACATACACATGTACAAGACATATGGTAAAATGTAAATTATTTATGTATTGAACAAATTAGTGCTTAACAACAAAGCTTGGATAATTTAAGGTTTTCGAAGCTCTGTGCACTGCTGAAGCGTCCAACCAAGTAGGCAAATAAATTTCTCTCAATTAAATATTTGAGGCCAACCATGAGTTCTACACATGTTTAGCTATTGCACATTGTATTGTAATAATCAATAAAAAGTACTACCTACCATAAATGAGAAAGTATTTTTTCACATACAGATAATGGCAACATAAAAACAAAAATTTTTGATGTTAAATCAAATATAGACCATAATTTAAATACTGTTGCAATAAAAATTCAAAGTTTCTATCTATCCTTTTTTCACAACAAAAATTCTGGTAGAAAATTTATTCTGTAATACATAGTTATTATGCATGTTGTTGTGAAATTGAGGAGCAGCATGCGGAT
>NQII01000144.1:714330-809755 GCA_002778355.1 Clitarchus hookeri
GGGGGGGGGGGATTAATTTTAGTAAATATTACTAATCATAAAAGTATGGATAAATTTGTCAAAACAGCGGAATCTGAAAGCAGTAGAGTGGAAAAAAAACCACAAACTCACATATGCACAAAAATAAGTTTTATCTGCTTACCTCCTCCGACAAAGCGAGTTCTTGAATCCTCAAGTTCAACTGACTAATACACTTGTCTCTCTGAAATCAAAAGAAATATGCAATACTATAGATGCAGAAATTGACAAACTTTTTTGTCTTACTAAGAGTGTGAGTGTGAGAGTGTGTGTGAGAGAGTGTGTGTGAGAGAGTGTGTGTGAGAGAGAGTGTGTGAGAGAGAGTGTGTGAGAGAGAGTGTGTGAGCGAGAGTGTGTGAGCGAGAGTGTGTGTGTGTGTGTTTGTTGTTTGTTACCACTCAGCTCCATAATGGCTGAACGGATTTTGATGAAATTAGGTATGCAGGTACTTTAGGTCCTGGAATAGGACCTAAGATACTTTTTATCTCGGAAAATTGTACGGTTCATGTGGAATAACAACAAAACCTAATTCTGCAACAACTGGGAACGTGACCAAAATATTTTTTTCCTCTGGTGTAGGAGTTTATCAGGCCGCCCAAGAACCTCTGAAATGGCTTAACGACTGCTATAAATCGATAACAATCGGGACCGAATATTTAACGTGCCCTCCTAAGCCCAGGAGCGCTCAGATGTTATGCCACTAAACGGTCACCTATCCAAATGTGTGGCGCTGGGAACGTTGCTTAACTTTGGTGATTGATTGAGATCCCTCAGCCAAGCGCAAAAAGAAGTATCTAGGTACACTTTTTTCTAAAGCTACAACTTGATAAAACTCACGTTTTTATTTGCATACATCAACGCTGGAAAGCGGAAATTATGTAACTACACGATAGTTGCACAGATACACTCCAAAAACATTACCCTACTTCTTGGCTATCTGGTAAAAAATATTTCCTTCCTTTTGGGTTGCCGAAATCAGTTAAAAATCTAGGCCAACATAGTATAATTTTATAATTCTGTTTTCACATAAATTAATTGTCTTTTCCCAATTTATTTATTAGTGTATCACTGTAAAACTCAATTGTACCCGGGCAAAGCCGGGCCAGTTCGCTAGTTACACATAACATTTACAGCATACCGTTTGAATCCTACATTTACTGTGATGATATTAACTTATATCTGCTACAGTCTTACTATGTACTTCCTAAAAATTGTCTCCAAGTAAGAATAAAACGATAAACTAAAAATTCTGTTCAGCAATATAAAATATTATTGCTATACTTAAATGATGCCCCATTCCTAGTAAAATTTTTTGAAACACCCAAGATCACATTCGGCCATAAGGAAGTAGTATGACGACGATGTTATGTTTCCTCAGAATTTTAAGCAGTGACTATAGAGCTTTAGTATAGGGAATCTTGTAATGGTGCACTTAATACGGATTAGATAGGATGGGATTCTTGAAAATTTTTTCTACAAAAACTACAAAATTACTTCTGCTGGTGTGGGAAGTTGTCAGGGTGCCAGGTGGGAAAGTTAGTTCCTGTCTTCATAAGTTTCTTGCAATGCAAGGTTTGGCAATGTAAATTAGTAATGAACTCTGCGATGCTATTCTCGTAATTAAATAAATCTCGTACAAAATTTCCAATATTTTTTTTTATGGTGCCCTTATTGAAATCTTATTTTTTTTTTNGTAATTAAATAAATCTCGTACAAAATTTCCAATATTTTTTTTTATGGTGCCCTTATTGAAATCTTATTTTTTTTTGCAGAGTGAGTGAACCGAGCTGTGAGTTTCAGTGTCGAAAAGGGACTGGTTCCGGTGGCTTTTGCGAGACGCAGTTTAACGGACGCCAAAAGACTCTGAGGGATTTACAAAAAGGAAACCATTGTGTGTTTATTTGACTTTGGGAAACTCGCTTTGTACATTGAATACAATGAATGTGATCTTTATATGGATAATCAAGCGTTGAGGTGGATGCCTAACCATCCGCACCAGCTAGGGAAATTAGGTCAATGGATGTTGCGACTTTATTTCCATTTTTAAATCTTTCATGTTTGTGGTGCCAAAGTCAGGTGGTCGATGCCTTAACCCATATGTCTGATCCTGAGGATTTTTAAGTACGAGAGGAGGCTAAAGAACAGGCGAATTTGAATTTTATTCAAGGCTTACTGGAGTTTTTCGTTAAGCTGTGTGTGATGCTCAAGCGAATGATGCATGGTGTGCACAGGTGAAAACCGATTTAGCATCAGGTGTAGTGATTCAGTATGTAAAGACTGATGGAGTATTGTATTTTATGGGAAAAAGAGGGCAGGCAAAGAAAATTATTCTTCCTGAATCTCTTCATTTTATGATGTTGAGATATTTTCGTGATTCCATCCTCAGAGGTCACTTAGGCATTAGTACAACTTTTCAAAAGATAACTGTGCACTTTGCAACTGCTTGCTGAACGTCTAATAAAACTTCTACAGTACATATTTCATGCACATATGTATTTTCACATTTTTCAGTTTTCTTTGTATTTCGTGCCATCTAAATACATGATGTGTAGTCTGAGATGTATATTGTTGTTATTTATTTTTTTTGTTACAAAGTACGAGTTAAGTGCAACATTGTGATGAAATCAACAAAGGTTATTTCGTAAGTTGTAAATTACATAAATAGGACTAAACGTAGGGCACCGAGACGTAAGCAAAAACAAAATGTGCTGCAAAATTTATATTTGTGTTATCTATTAGTACTACTTGTGCATGTGTATATAATATGGATGTCAAAATCAATTCCTCGATACTATTGATTCTAAAGTTAATGAAGGTATCGCAATTAGAATCATGTCTGGTACATGCTTACTAACTGGGAATTTCTTATTAACAACAAATCAATAGGGATGAGTACAGTGAATTATCTAAAATAAGTTTGTCAGTGAACCTACTAAAAAAAAACCGCACACAGGAAAATAATGGATGTAGACCTGGATTTTTAGACCTCAGAAATGTTGTACACAACCCCAAAATGCAGGTTTGATTCAACCAACACCATAAAAATGTCAATAAAACAACTTATCCATGTCAATTTATAATTAAATATTAACTTAAATTAAACATTCCTTAACAAAATGCATAAAACAAAACTGATTTATTTAAGACAATTTTCGCCAACAATTATTTGCCTAGCCGTTTTCAAACCCATACAATACTAATCAAACACGTAGGCGACAGTTACCTGTAACAATCGCAACAGTAAAAATATTTATTGATTTTGAAACCCATACAATATCAACCAAACCCACAACTGGTAGTATCCAATAACACCACCTGACCAAATACAGCAATGTTATAACATTCCGTTTAGGACTACAATAACAAGATTACAGATCGTCAGAGATTGTGCGATTCGTTCTCATTGTCGCCAACCTACGAGTGCAGTAAATGCGNAATAACAAGATTACAGATCGTCAGAGATTGTGCGATTCGTTCTCATTGTCGCCAACCTACGAGTGCAGTAAATGCGTAGGAATATTGGATGCTTCCTCACTACCACAAACATACGAGTTAAAAAAACATGAAAGAAGAAGAATAAATGTAGTTCATAGAACACAAACAACTGCTGCGCCCTTACTCCATGGCTGCGCCGNAATAACAAGATTACAGATCGTCAGAGATTGTGCGATTCGTTCTCATTGTCGCCAACCTACGAGTGCAGTAAATGCCGATTCGTTCTCATTGTCGCCAACCTACGAGTGCAGTAAATGCGTAGGAATATTGGATGCTTCCTCACTACCACAAACATACGAGTTCAACAAACATGAAAGAAGAAGAATAAATGTAGTTCATAGAACACAAACAACTGCTGCGCCCTTACTCCATGGCTGCGCCGATAACAGTAGCTGTCTATTATGTACGCAGTTTTGCATTTACGAAGTGTGTGAAAAAACGATTGACGCACGCTACCTTTGGCAAGTGTGGTTGACATTTTACGTGAGTGGCGGATAAAGTGTGTTTAGTAGCTACAGTACTATATTTACGAAAATTGTGGTTCTTATTTTAATGCACCACAATGTCAAGCGAAGTGTGGAAATATTTTAGTATTGAAGGGTCAAACAGCAACTACGCCATATGCAGTATTTGCACCGCAAACATTTCCAAAAGAAATTATTTAATAAAAATTACTTATTGAACATTTGTTCATTTATTTGTTGAAATAATAGTTGTGATCTAATTAATGGCTTGAAAATGTGTTGTAATAAATTTGTAGGTGNCTTTGAAAAATCACCCTAGGAGTTACATGTTTAATTGGTTATAAAAAAATGGTATATGGAAAAAGGTTTTGTCTTGATTTTAGCACTAAAGCACTATATAAATTGATTGTTTTAAGTTTTAAGTATATTTTTTCAATAAATTTTAATAATTTGTTAAAAGTCCGTAAGAATTAACAACGGATTTTGAAGGGACATGTTGGTTATAGCTGAAAAGAAATAATTCTTAGGTTAAATATTAATATGTATAAATTTAATGCCGTAATTGCAAAGTTAATATTGCTAAACTATATATTTACATTTTTACGTAGCACTCATGGGTAAAGATTTCACCGTTATTAATTGAAATTAAATAAATTTCAGTTGTTGTCCAGCGGACTCGTACACTCCATCTTGTTCGTTTGGGCACGTTTTTTTCAGAAGTATAACCACGCCATATTGGAGACGCTGAATTGTGGTTATAAAACTAACGTAACACATTCTTTCTACTTACAAGATAATTCTAGGTTAAGATGTAATTTTAGTATTAGCGTTGTTATTTCTGCAGTTTATCAAATAAACGTGCAAAATATAGAAAGGCATTTGAATATTTCCGTTACGTTATTCCCTTCGCAAAGAATGCAAAGGAATCGAATTTTGGTCGCCGCCAACTGATAATCGATTATTTTCGAAAGCTTTTTGTGGAGACCAAGAGTTGGCAGCACATTAGCGTTGGTTCTTCAGTGCCAAATGTTAGCCGTGACTCGTCTTTCCACCGTATAGTGNCTGATAATCGATTATTTTCGAAAGCTTTTTGTGGAGACCAAGAGATGGCAGCACATTAGCGTTGGTTCTTCAGTGCCAAATGTTAGCCGTGACTCGTCTTTCCGCCGCATAGTGTTGTTTTTATGTTGCAGTGAAGAAGCGTGACAGTTCTTGATGGAACAGAGATGTACCTACACCGCAGGTTTCAAAATGAAAGTGATTTTGTTCGCTGAAGAGTTTGGAAATCGAACCGCGGGCCGTGAATTCGTAGTAAATGAAACGTGGGTGCGGGGCAGGAGGAATTTTTCTCACTTATAAGTCCCACCCGGAGTTTACAATAAATTTTTCTTTAAATAAAATGTGCCACTTATATGCGCTAAAATACGGTACCATTTATCACAGTGAAATCTTTAACCTGAGTGCTNTAATAAATTTGTAGGTGACAGTTTCTAAGCATAAAATATATTGTTTACATTCAGTTGCAAATCAAATAGTATTCATTTATTTCCTTGCTGAATCGAGAATCGTAATCGGGCCAAGAATCGAGGCAGGAATCGGAATAGAGAATTGTTTGGTATTTTGACATCACTAGTACATAATGTACTGTACACAGACTTCGTAGCCATTGGCGAGTACAGTTGATACTTATACATTTTTGTTAATATTTCGTTGTTTAATGATCAGAGCACGTAATTTTCGGTGACACTACAGAAATTTGAGTGTGATTGATGGGGTAAAAATTAAAATTTGAATTAAGCAGAAACAAACTTTTTTTAGCATTATTTATAATGTATTCACGGTAACTTCAAGATTTTCTGAAACCCTGCTAAATATCTACTTTCAGGGAGCCNTAGCATTATTTATAATGTATTCACGGTAACTTCAAGATTTTCTGAAACCCTGCTAAATATCTACTTTCAGGGAGCCAATTGTATCCTTCCGCAGTATGTAAACAAAACATTGCCATGTGACACCTGTCAAACGTTTTGTAAACAGTGCCATGTGGGAACTGTCAAATATTTTGTAAACAAACAGTGCCTTGTGGGAACTGTCAAATATTTTATTAACAGTGTCCATGTGGGAACTACCAAAATTTATTTTTGAAGAGAAACAATGCCATGTAATCTCAACTGTCGTATACTTTAATAAAATTCTTTAAATGTCTAAAAAATGCTAATCAATTTAGCGAAATGTTGTAATACATACAAAAAGGTAGATTGAAGTATATATCGGAACTGTTAATTATATAATTTAATTAAAGTTTACTTATTGTATTAAGATTTATTTACATATTTGCTGTAAGGAAAAAGTTAAATTTTACATAATAAACTTTTGGAAGTAGCACTCAGGTTAAAGATTTCACTGTGATAAATGGTACCGTATTTTATCGCATATAAGTGGCACATTTTATTAAAAAAAAAATTTATTGAAAACTCGGGGTGCGACTTATAAGTGAGAAAAATTCCTCCAGCCCCGCACTAACGTTTCATTTACTACGAATTCACGGCCCGCGGCTCGATTTCCAAACTCTTCAGCGAACAAAATCACTTTCATTTTGAAACCTGCGGTGTAGGTACATCTCTGTTCCATCAAGAACTGTCGCGCTTCTTCACTGCAACATAAAAACAACACTATGCGGCGGAAAGACGAGTCACGGCTAACATTTGGCACTGAAGAACCAACGCTAATGTGCTGCCATCTCTTGGTCTCCACAAAAAGCTTTCGAAAATAATCGATTATCAGTTGGCGGCGACCAAAATTCGATTCCTTTGCATTCTTTGCGAAGGGAATAACGTAACGGAAATATTCAAATGCCTTTCTATATTTTGCACGTTTATTTGATAAACTGCAGAAATAACAACGCTAATACTAAAATTACATCTTAACCTAGAATTATCTTGTAAGTAGAAAGAATGTGTTACGTTAGTTTTATAACCACAATTCAGCGTCTCCAATATGGCGTGGTTATACTTCTGAAAAAAACGTGCCCAAACGAACAAGATGGAGTGTACGAGTCCGCTGGACAACAACTGAAATTTATTTAATTTCAATTAATAACGGTGAAATCTTTACCCATGAGTGCTACGTAAAAATGTAAATATATAGTTTAGCAATATTAACTTTACAATTACGGCATTAAATTTATACATATTAATATTTAACCTACGAACTATTTCTTTTCAGCTATAACCAACATGTCCCTTCAAAATCCGTTGTTAATTCTTACGGACTTTTAACAAATTATTAAAATTTATTGAAAAAATATACTTAAAACTTAAAACAACCAATTTATATAGTGCTTCAGTGCTAAAAGCAAAACAAAACCTTTTTCCATATACCATTTTTTTATAACCATTTGAACATGTAACTCCTAGGGTGATTTTTCAAAGGTTCGTTTCAAAAGTATCGAAGATACCGTGAATGGATTATGCATAAGAATTGTGTCGGTACCACAGAAAATTTTCTGTGGACACTGACTTTCGATCCATCCATGTTCGATGGATGGAGTTTCCACTGTAACTGAGAATATAATCTTGGTTCTGGTTCTGGTTCTCAAGGCTAAGAACCAGTGAAACCTAAACTATATTTTTGGTTCCTTGAGTATAGTATGACAGCCACCAACATCACTCCCACCAAATTTCTACTGTATACAATAATAATCTAGACGAAAAATGTATTTGCAAAAAAAATTGCAGTCATAATTTTGCTGTAATAAACAAACAAGTCAATCACCCACAAACAAACTAAAACAAACTGTCTTTGATATTGCAAAATCATGGTGTGTGCACTTTGAATGAGTTTATCTGCTACTAACACTAGTCATTCCAAGGACTAATCGAGAGGACTATCGCAGGAAATTGACGTCAATGTAAACAATTGATATGTCATCAGTCGACACTACGATCATTATAAATTCATTATGCAAGTACGGCATAAACAGAACACTTGAGCGCTCTGAGGTTGTCTGTCTGCCACACATTTATTTGCATGTGACATTGGTACTGAAAATTTAGTTCTCTAAAGTAGAAATATTACTTTTATTTTCCGAGATAAAAAGCAAGTAACAGTCTTCGAATTGTGGCAGTACTTTGCTATATGGAGTGAAAATGAACTCTATGCAGGTTTCGTGTGTAAAAAAACTTATTTCTCGAGACGAGTCGAAATTAAAATCAAACCGAAAAAATGCTTCAGAAATAATCATTAGTTAAAAATTGGAAGTACAATTTCTTCTCAACCAAAATGCACAGATCACAAGAAAGCAAGATTTTTAAAAAGTTCCAGCTTTTTAACACTATTGATAGAAAAAAACAGAACAATATCTGGAATGAAACAGAGAACTGGTACAAAAATGTAGTTCACAATTAAGTGAACACTCTTGAAATTAACCTTTGAAAGACATTACTGTCCAATAACTACATATATTTTAAGATAAGCAATGACTGCTATACTCACAGTTAAGTTGGCAGCAAATTATGAGAGGTAGTTCCATGTTTTAACGTATTACTATGTAGTTGTAAAATTAAAAAGTGTTGTCACCTGCAAATACCTTTCTTTTCGTTGTACGCAAATAAGAGCATTTATGATTCTAACTCTTTCACATCATCACCTGGCTGACACAATGCTCAAGTTAGCAGGTTAAGTATTTTGCTTTCATTGTTTTTGCCATGTGCAAGCTTGTGTGTCAACAAAACACCAGTTCACGATCAATGTGAATTTAAAACTCAGTTCAAAAATCCTGAAATTAAAGTACGTACAGAAGTACCCCTATTTGACACTTTCCTGGGAAGAAATGTAAAATGGTGTAAATCAAGGGAAAGAATCTAACTTTAAGACTATGTTGAACAGTTAAAGCTGATGCGGAATAATGGGTGGGACAGGTTTTAGTTTCATATTTTAAGATGCCAAATCATATATATTAAATATCAATCACAGTCTTCTATTTGGGTATGTTTTTGAAACAAAGTATTTTACTAACTTGAAGAACAGTATTTCTTTTTCTTTACTGTATCTAACAGTAACTAGTAACTTTTTTATACTTTGACTTTCACAGTGGAATTTTAAGTTTTATTTAGAACCAAATCACAGAATTATATATTTATCTCAATTTCAGTTATCCTTTCCATAATCCTGCTGCAGATCTGATACATAATTTTTTCCCAGTGTAAACATTTTCAGTGGCGATACTTGTACTTTCCAATGAAAGTGTGCTGTGTGCATATTATTGCACTCTCAATATCTGCATTAATGTGTTTTATAAGCAAGGCTGCAATGTAAGAATTTCCAAATTTACAATAAGTGTAATTCAATGGAAATCATACTGAATTGAAGTGTAAATGGCAGGAATTAAATGCATTGCGAACATAGGGGAAATGGTAGGACCTGAATAAACTGGTTTATTTAAAGGGAGAATGTAATTGAGGGGAATGTAAAATTGAGGTACTACTGCATTCATAACAGTAATCAACAAAACAAGTTTAGATCTGTTCCGAGTGAAGTGGCAGCATTTGTAATTGCATTCTGCTTTATTTCAAAATTTGTAGTTTCTTGTCCCAGAAATTCTTGAAATCTCACTTAATACGCAGACCTGGAAAACGTGCTGCTTCATGCAATTAAAGTTTGTATACATTTTAAACCTTAAAGATATTCAGATGAGAGTTTATTGTTATATTTCTGACGTGTTGCAATACTGAAAGCTTTAATAAATTTATGTATTTAGTAGTATTTATGAAATTCTTAATTTACGAGTTTACACCTCAGCACGCATGTCACTTGTTTTGTGTTAGGAATATGATGTTTTTAATTGCAAGTAGAAAACAAAAAACCTGTTACAGTTTACTTGTGTGCTGTATTACTGGATAAAGCACCTTCAACTAGTTAGTAAACTTGTGTAAAATAGTTTTGCATTTCTTTCTTAAACGTGAATAAAAATAATTTTCTTTTGTTTTGCACCTACCTCTTCGAGGACTTCCAGTTGGTCATGAGCGAGTTTCTCAAGATGATCCAACTCATGAGCTTGTGTCTGGAAGTTCCCTTGATAGGCAACCAACCTGCTGGTAAGTTCCTCAAATGCCAGCTCCTGCACAAGAGGATATTTGCTGCATATATAGCTTGCACCAGTGCTCTACAGTTGCCAAAATAAACTAACCTACATTAAGAAACTGCACAGTGGGAAAATAAAACAACTCACAATGAAAAATGAGAAGCATGACCAAATGCAGTAAAAATGAAAGTTACCATAAAGAAGAAACTGAGAAGAGCATAGCAGACAAAGTACACGTGGAGAATAGTTTAGTACATATAGAATAAGGATGACTTTAGAAAGAAAAAAAGGAGCATATAGTATGAAAATATTCTAAAAAAAAAAGTAATGGTTATATACCATGTTTATTAGAATACCAGTCATAAAACCCAGGTAATTTTTTTTTCAGGAAAATATTTTTATTCTTTGCCTATCCCACATTTTAGAGAAAATATCAGCCAAACAAATTTATTATTATTATTATTAATAATAATAATAATAATAAATAAATAAATAAAATAGTTGTTATACATACTAACCAAATCAAATGGAAAACAGCCTACTTAATATTTCTTGATTTTTTTCAATTAAGTGTACACAGCTTTAAAGTCTCGTCACACACACACACACACATTTAAAACAAATACAAAATTTTGCTATGTAGGTCTATATAACAGTAGAAAAGTTTTGCAGAGTTGCTTGTTTCTACCTCTCACTTAAAGACAATAAGTTTGAAATTATTGTCGTAGTAAGTCCTCTCAGGTTTTGGGATTTGTTTACTTGATGTACAACATACTTCAGGGTGGTTGCCCATTTACAATTGTAAATATTGTTATGTGCCGGTGCTTTGCATCAACTAAGTGAGCAAAGAGTGTGTGAAGGACAGAGTAGTGATATGATATTGGGGGAGAGTCATAAAAAGAATGTTTAATTGACAAGGGAGTGATAATCCTACCAGGGTGTTGAGTTATGAAGACATTCCGCCACGATAACCCTTTCATGACTCACTCACTCCTTACCTTCAGCAGATAGAATTTCTGCGCCTATCTGAAAAATTTTCTGATGGTTTACTGCACTAGTTTCTCTCAGCATGACTCAGGGTGCGTAGAACCTTCCAGATCAAGGCCAGTGATAGTATAAAAGTGCGACGAGCACCCGAGTGATGAGTTTATGAGAGTCGGGAGTCAGAGTAATTTGTGTCACGTTAAGCGATAGACAACGAGCTAGAAGAGCAACGAGTAGCGCCGGAAGTGACCAGAAGGACGAAAATCTGTGACCGCGAGCATTAGAGAAGTGAAGGTGAGACAGGCAAGCTGGACTATTGGACTGGATGCGTGAGTGAAAGACATTACAAATGATAGCAACAGACAGACTGAATATGTGTTAATGATGAATGAGTATGAGTTAACTGACTATAACCAAACACAGACATTTAGATGGACGTTAATAGTGGTGATAGATAATATATTTAATGCTGTAAATAATAGCTGTGTAAAATTTTTTAAAAACTAATTTAATTTTTTAATTTTTATTAAGACCTTCATCCTTCACGAACTTAGACATGCCCCTCAGGCATCTTGTAACACGGGTGTCAGAAGTAGGATTGAGGCATTTAATTGTAAAGAAAGTTAGGCTATAGGCAAGTAATTAGTGATATTCAAACAAATTAAATAATTGTAATTTAGTTTTTCTGTAGGCAAAAATAAATTAATACATTTTACGACAACCTTTGCAGAGAATGTCAACTAGAAAAATGTGTGCACACCTGGAAGCACTGTGAGCATTAATTGAGGTGCTAGGTAGCCAGATGTTTAGTGTGAGCGCCAGTGTAAATAGTTTGAAAGAAGGTGTAAAAAAACAAGTTAGCTGAGTAAAAAAAACTGTAAATAGCCAAATCTGTAGTGTAAACGATGAAAGTAAATAGTGTAAATGAGATTGTAGACAAGAAAATAGATCATGTGGACAGGAAAATAGAAGGTATTAGTGAATACAAGAATTGACTGAGTGGACAAGACAATTGGCAGTGTAACTGAAAAAGTGGACAGTGTAACTGAAGTAGTGGACATTGTTAGTGGAAGGATGGACAATGTCGAGAATGAAATAAGTGCAATGAAGAAGGAATGGCAAGAATTTCTTCAGTGGCGGAGTTCCACTATCATCATACCGCCCACCGACAAAACTTGGAAAGCAGTGCAAGTCGTAACATATACATGGAGTCTTGAAATTTTCACAAACCGTGAAATAACACAATACTGAGAAATTATGTTATTTTTGAAATTCTGTAATAATTCCCGTATTAGCGAACCATTGTTGAAATTGCTTGTGTAAGTGTATCTAAAACCACAATGTGGGCATCTTTTACCATTAAAACTCTTACAAACATTAAGTTTTCCAATTTTCCAATTGTTATAGAGCATTAGCTCTCATTTTCCACACACATGTGCGGGTAGCAAAACCATCTGCGTCGTCATAACGTTGTTTACTATAAAAACGTAAACTATATTTTACGTCACGGGAACAGTTCATAAATTGATTGGTAGCAAAGTCGAAAGAGTATCGTTTCACGTACAATTCAATATATAACAAGCAGAATTGTTACGGCGCTCTTTCACAAACAGAAACACGCGGAGAATTATTTTATTTATAAAAGAACATCTGTAACCAAAAATGTTATGTGACTTAAGTAAATAGTATGTACATATAACACAGATAATAGTTTTTTTTGTTGAATGTAATAATTACACACTAAATATCCGCGCTGTATTTGTAAACACTGCGGATCTTCTATACTTCGTGGTAAAAGATTGACCGCACAAAAATTACTGTGATGTGACAATGTGCGTTACATGACAAGTGTGCTCTCGTAAGGTCGTCCTTTCATTCTTATTGTTAAATATTTTTTAATGCTTTCCATTTACATATTGTACTGAATAAAAGATTTCATAACAAATTCTATTTAGTTTGAACAAAATCGTTACACAAACAACAGTTTCATGTTCCAATAATAATGCATGGTATAAAGTTTATCTTACAAAAATATTTTTTTTATTATATAGTAGACGACAACAGACACTGAGATAACCACTTTCCCCGGCATCCTGTTCACTCTCCAGAGCAGGAATAACGAGGTTATAGACATCTTGTCCAGCCAACTGATCCTGGGACAGACGATAAGTCGCCTGGGCGACTGGCAATGGGAACACGAGCCAACCACCCTTCCGCAGACCGAAAACATCCGACTGGAAACTTTAGCACGCCACCAGCGAGCTCAGGAAGCAGAATAAAAATACATTGACCAGATTATACCCGAAGCCCAAGACAGGAGTAAGAACCTTTGACATGGAGACGTCCTCCTGAAGAATTATACCCTCTGCTGTGGCCGGGACAAGTTTTGTGCTGGGCTAGCACAGAAGTGGGAGGAACCATACACCATTGCAGGTAGACAGAAGACTGTCTACTGGGCCTAAGGTGAGAGAGGACAGGTAAGAAAAGCACCTAGGGGACAGTTCAGGCCTTGACCCCCATTAACTGAACGGCCTGCCGAATACCCCCCCACCCCACACAGTACGTGGACGGATGAAGAGGAAGAGGATGAGCCCTGGACGGAGTGCGAACCGAACCTCTTCCGGGAGCCCGAACCCAGACCGCCAAGAATCAGAACCAGCCCCGAACCAAGAACCCAGCGCACAACACCAGAGGAAGAAAAAGAGGTGGAACAGCGAACACAAGGGAGAGACGCACCTTCAAGGACATACCACCCCCTTTAACAAGGTATGGTTCTTATCAATCACTCCCTTCCTTCCCTTCTGGGAACACCCAGCAAAGCACCCCGAGGTGAAGCAATTTCCGGGCCAGTAGCTCTCAGATATCTTGGTGGTCCCCAAAGGACCGGGAACTCTTNACGCACCTTCAAGGACATACCACCCCCTTTAACAAGGTATGGTTCTTATCAATCACTCCCTTCCTTCCCTTCTGGGTACACCCAGCAAAGCACCCCGAGGTGAAGCAACTTCCGGGCCAGTAGCTCTCAGATATCTTGGTGGTCCCCAAAGGACCGGGAACTCTTGGGTGCACCCCGAGACGGCATCCAACAATGGAGAGGCTGACCAAAGAAGCCGAGGACCAACCTCCCTGAGAATTAACCCAGAATGATGAGCACAGCTGTGATGGTGAGCCGGACGGCGACATCAGTCAGCAGGCAAGGCCCGAGGCCCGAGCCCAGGACAGAAGAGTTCGCACCCGCAGCGAGTGATGCCGAATGCCAAACCCCTGCACCTCATCCCTGGTAAATGCCGTTCACCCACAGAAAGGGAAGTACGTGGAGCGCAGCTGCTGTCCTAGCTAAGAAGTAAGCACTGCTTAAACAACCTGCTCCAGCTTCAACTACTTGCCCCCTGGGAACCAGTTCACGCCGCCCGTCATTGTTGATATCTCAACGCGCAGTTCCCCCGTAACTTGTTTGGGCCCCTAGTAAAAACTCCTGCAGCTACACATCCCGTCGTGGAGTACCTCCGCCTAGGTCTGCCCCTGTTACTAGGCGTTGAGCCAGCTGACGATGCCGGATAAACCCAGCCCCTCACCAAAGCCGACCAGCAGATACCGTTGCCATCAGCCCACTGGGTCGGGAGATCCCACGCCGGACCTACGCCGAGTGCCAGACACATGGCAGTGAGAGGTAAGCCAGTGGCACCTCAAACGTCATGAACTTGCAAGCCCAACCTAGCCCAGTTAGACTTTGTGCCGAGCCGGCGACCTACCCACCTGACTCTGTTTAAGGGCACCATCGAGACCAAGCGCCAGATTCTGCAGACCCTGCCTCAGTAAAGTATGTACCCCGAGCCTGTGTGACTGATCCAACACAATCTAAAAACACCTAATAAGACGCTGTACACGCTCCTGCCCCTAAGGTAGTCACGTGTCAGCCAAAGCTTATGTACAAAACTGTGATAAATCTGACATGAATACTTAAATTTCACTTGTATTATGTTTGTTCCACTCTACTGTTTTATCACACAGATAGCCTACAAACTATAGCAGTATAATACTTTACAGTGGAAATTCACTTTTTTAATAGTTTATAACAGAGAAACAAGAAAACTCTCAAGATAAGGTACGTTTATAAAAATTCTACATCAGTAGCCTAGCGGTTTACTCCCGCCATATCTCATTGTTTACATGTTCTGTTTCCGCCATCTTGTGTCCATCCTCAAAGTATAAATATTTTACTTTTCAATGTATTTCCACTTTTATTTCTTGCTTACTCAGAGTCAGACTGGGCATCAACATGGAAAATGTGTTGGTCTGACTTTTGTTTGTGTATGTCTACCTAAGAGTACCACCCCACGAGTACATCTTTCCGTCTACTTTTTATAATGTAATTATACATTTAAAATATCAATGTATTCAAATCAACACTGTTAATGTGATCATAACTATAGTTACATACTAGTGTTCTTAAAATCAAAACTGGAAATATGCTTTTTAGTGACATGCAACATATGTGCACTTATTTTATAGCAGTGACTAAATCACAAATGTTTATTTGTCGTAGCCACAGTTGTCAAGAACACTATAAAATATTGGTTAAGCTCATCACTAGGTGTCAGCCGATGTTCTTGCAAGAAGCTAGTGAAAACGTAGTTTGTGCTTGCTAAACCTCCAGTGGCGCCCTGTGTTTAGGCTTCTTTTTGCAACAAGGGGAGGACCTACATGTGTGTCCTGGATATAATTTCTCTCAGAAGACATTAAAATATTTAAATTTATTAATATTTCATTTAAAATATTTCTTATTTTTGCTCTAGAAAAATTGCATACTGAAACAAATGAGTTTTGGGAGGGTACAGCCAATCAAAATAAGTAAAATTTTATCTTACAGGTGTGTAGATGTTACCAACCCAATCCATAGAAACCATCTGACAATTTAAAATAATGTAACTTGTAATTTTTCAGCTAAATCAGCGTAAAACCGACATAAGTAACTTTAAACACAATATTTGGGTATAGGGTTGGGACATAAATGGTCAAAATGAAACGCAGACACTTATTAAATTACAACCATTTTCATGGAAAGTGTGAAAAGTCGTAATTTTACCATAAATTACATAAATTTTTGTAATTTTTTTTGCAACAGTTCCCACAAATGATGCCTTAAAAACCCTATAGTTGCAAAATACAGGATCTCAAAATCAAAGTGTTTCCTGTGGCTTAAAGCAGAGACAATGTGGAAAAAAGTACTGAATGGATTTATAAGTGAATGCGGCGAGGCATTTGGGCAGTTCTTAACATCGAGGTCTTGAGAGCCAATGAGGGTGAAGCAAGGTGAGTATAGAGCAGCGCCGGAATTCAAGAACGGGGAAAATAGGAGATCCTCGAGAAAACCGGCCGACCAGTGGCATTATCCGGCAAGACTCCCACGTCTGAAAATCTGGGAGCAACCCCACCACAAACCAAACCCAGTTTGCGTAGGTAGGAGGCAAGTAATCTGACCACTACACTACTGCAGCCCCATACGTGAATGTAGAATGCAACCTCTACCCATTATTGTTTAGGGGACTGACGAAAAAATTAAGAAAATAGGAGATATTCAGTGGATGTCTACTTGAGACACAGATTAACCAAACACAACAACTGACAATGTTACTTTTCATGACGAACACAATGACAGGCGCACACCACCAATCATGTGTGAAGTTTAACAAACAAAGAACAATAAAAATGAGAATCATACAATGCATTTTTTTTTTTTAATGACCTGCTATCCTGTACACAAAACGGCAGTCCTCTGTCTCAAAAAATAAAAAAACTAGCTCTATGGGAAGTGTTCTCACTTATTTGCTTAAACTGGCTGAACCATACTCAGTCTTAAAATGACACCACAAATTATCTACTTTAATTTTATCTGATATAATTACATGCACACACTCGTACATCTCTGAAAATACCCTCAAACCTACAAATCGCAAACACATTGAAGTACTTTCCCACTCACTACAATGGTAAAAAATATTTAAAATTTGTTAATAGTAATATTGGTGTGACAATAGAAAATTTTCTGTTGTTCATCCAAGTTGTCTGTATGGGCATTCCATTGTATCATGACTGTGGCGCAAGACAATATGGGGAGGATAGAGCTGGGACAGTGAAAGAAAGATAGAGAAATTAAAGAACTCAAATCAGAGCTGTGAGTTACAAATAAGTTTCAAAAATACTATAGATAAAAAAAATTATCATGATACTTACTTTTTGTTTATGTGATGCTATCAGGTCCTCATTCTCCAAGTGAAGCTTATTTATCTCAGCTTTCAATGTTGCATTCTCGACAAGACAATATTCATTCCGTTCCTCCACCTGCCCTGTCTGTACTGAAGCATCTTCATTACTTTTCCTATTAATTCACAATATCAAATTGTTAACATGAACTTAAAAGCACAATAGAGAGTTGTTCAATAATATACTACTTGTTATGAAACTTTCAAACTGCAATTTATTTATGTCATAGATGATACAATACACAGTACAGCTCAAGGAGAGGACTTTTGTCCAATTGGCTGTGCACAAGAGGATTTGTGGTGGTATGGCTGACAACAATTTACTTCACAGTTTTACAAAAGAATAAATATCATAAACAGAGAGCTACTTAAAACGATGTTTGCTGACTTTCACACTTTTCAACGACTACATTTATATATCAATAATCAAATGTATGAATGGACAACAAAATCTGACTGGTTTTTATCTCGAAAAAAGATTCACTATGAAATAGTCCATAGTTTATTAAAGATGAAAATAAACTTAATTGCTCACATTGAGACCCATAAGACAACTGTATAGGCACTTAATGTGGGTGTTGGTGTCCACTGCCAGGGAAGAAAGCTTTGCTGGGCCCATAACCTAGAGGTCTAAACATCATTTTATACTAATTTTGACACCCACTCTCCAGCAACAATAAAGTAGTTGGGAAAAATCCCAGTGCAACAGGGACTTCTTATAAAACTAAAAGCTCATCCTGTTTACTACTGGAGATGACAAGCAGGGCATTTCAAGCCATCTGCTACCCTTCATTTTGGAGGTTTCTGGGTGGCAGGTGTCAAGTCATTCCAGAGATCTGACTAGGACCTTGGGTGCAAGACTATTCTGGTCGCCAAAGTTGACACCTCTGATCAACAATTAGTGCCACAAGATAATGTTGTAGCATTGACTTGCCTCACAGGCGAGACAATTTTCGTAGCCATTCTTTGGCGTCGTCATTGAAAATGTGAATCGCAACATTACTAAATTCGCTAGTAATGTTTTTGTGTTTGATACGCATCTGTCAAATGTTTTCAGCCAAATGTGCCGGAGCACTGTCAGGCAGGGGAGACAGGGAAATATTAGAACAGGAAGAGGAGGGAGGGGGAAAGGGAGGAATAGCTTAATTTTTTTGCAAACATTAAACAAACTGCCGCACTGGGTGATGCATCTTAGGCCGATTTGCGGCCCAGCATTAGGATATTATGCTGTTGTTAATCAGCATTCTTATCACCATTTCCAAATAATAATTTTACTGGAACATGCCTACATTTAAAATATAGACATTTCATTCATAAAACGTGCTGTTTTCTTTTCTTAAAAGTAAAAAACAGTCTCATCAGTTGCCAACTTAATGACCTGACTTTGATGTAATCTCAAATTTTTCGAACCTGAAAAATAGTTTGAGCATAGCTCAATTTTCTGTCACATTTTTTTTTCCCTTCGGAGAGCTACGTTGCACTTAAAGCCCGGAGTAATTCATATTATTCCCACTTTCCATTATTTTTCTGTTTTTGAAAATAATTTGCTTAATATATTTTTTATGCATATGTTTTTCTCATTTGTCTTAATATTAATTGCTCCGTAATTATGTTTCAGTAAATACATAGAAACACGTTGTTTATGACTTCTCAGTTTTATGTTTTTTTTTTGGTGATGTCCTGTAATGAGTAAACTTGACACACATACTGTCTGCAACCAAGTGTGTTAGTCAGTCTGACGAAGCGGCAGACCAGTAAAACTCTTAATGCGCATGGTTCTCCGGAAAAAAAAGTAATGAAGTGTATTTTCATAACACATGTCTTTTTTTTGTCTTAAGTTGCTTTGGAGCACAGTACAATGAGATGAATAATAAAATTTAAGGCTAGTTTAATTATAATTAGTCTCAGGTTGTTTTGCATGCAATTTCTACTGTGAATTAAGATTTCTAAGGTCCCTGGGCATCATTAGGATATTCTTGGGTTGATCTACACCGCATCATGTCACACTTTTAGGGCTCTGCGCTTACAATTTATTTTATAAAATCATTCTACGGATGGGTTGTAATGTTACAAAATATACCAGGTGTGACACAGTTGAACATTAACTCGCCTAACTCGGTCAGATATGAACACTGAGACTCAAGCTAATGAATGTGCAAAACATTCCACTTTAATTACAACAGCAGCACAGAAAAATATTTAGTTTGATGGGTGACACATACCGAAATATTATTAAATACAACTTCACCCCATCTTCACGTGTCATCACATCACCCCAGGCGGGGTTTGAACGCTGGACGACTTGCTACCACAGCCAACCAGCACACCCCTAGGCAAAGGGCACCCACAGACACGAGTCAAGACCATCTTTACCTTTATGTCAGACATCACGCCACTCCCGCGTGTAATAGAAGCAAACCAAGCAGCCCAGAGCTGCCCCTAAGCTCATGGGAGCGATGCAACCCGCATAAGAGGAAAACAGCATTTCCAGTCTCCCCAAGAGATAACGGCCTTCACCACTAAGGGAAGAGTTCCAACCCGAAGATACCAGACACGACGTCCATATAGGCAAGCACACAGTCCCTGTCTCATCAACTGATACTCAACAGCTTGCTCCACCGCCTTGTGTGCTGGAGCCCTCTGCTCATACCACCTTCCTCACGAAGGACCACCGCTACCTTCAAGATATCTTCCAGACCTTCGCCAGCAAACCCAGAAGAAGTCATCACCACCCTTAACACTCGATAATATCTGGTAGTGACACCCTGAGTCCCTTCTGGACAACAGCATTAGAGTTAGTTAAGGTCAGTTCGTATTATAGCTACCAAGCTGCATCTGTTTTTGTCTAGTTTAGACCTGGTATTACCGTAGTTTATTTCCATTACAGTTCATTGTAAGTTACGAGTTAGTATGGGCCACCATATCTATTCCTCACGGGAATAAACTCGTGATCTTACCTAACATGTGATCTTACCTAACCTCAGAGTACTCATTTCTAGGGTGACTGTGACATTAATCCCAAGTAGACGTCGGTCCACGAAGGAATAGCAGGAGACCATGTCATTGAAACCCTTTTGCCGAACCTATAGTAGGACTGCGTGCTCCCTTAACCGGACGCACGTACATCTCAAACGCACACATTAGACGACCACCCATATTGTGGATCAGGTATGCAAAGGTACCTGGTGCACACCTACGGTAGAGCAACAATCACTAGAAACTCAATTCACGAGGCGTCTAGTCAGCCAGCCCAGCCCAGCCAATTCCCTCTATCAACCACGTTGTTGTTTTCGCCGTAAGGAGTGATAAGACTGGTTCTGGACGTCTGACTTCTTTTGGACCACACCCACAACGTGACTGGACATTCTGATCAGCCTAGTGCTCCATCCACCGCGTTGTTATTTTCGCCAGAAGGAGCAAATGGACTGAATCTGGGTGGCCCAGCCATGATTAGCTGCACACCTAGCTAGGAATCTTCGTAGCCTGCTCTTCCTCAGCGTGGGAGACCTTAGTTCCTTCCTCTATGTCCTTCACTCATAGGAGTGGTGCGAAAAGAGCTAAGAGGGCAGCTACTGCCTTTGAGCCTAGCATGAACTGCAACCCAGTGCCAACTGCGTTCTGCAGTCTACCCCCATGGGAACACGTTCAAGTCACCCACCAACTGGAGAGGCCTCAACCTTCCAGTTCCCTCTTTCAGCCACCCCATAAGACCGCCGGCGAGCCACATACTATCGTCGAGAGATTTCGCCAAGGACTTCCAGTACCATTGGCAATAGCCAACCTGTGGTTCGGACCCACCAAGACCAGCAGTCCTCCGCAGGCTCCTATCAGCACCACCAGCCTCAGCACCACCTTCACCCAAGGACTGGGCCTGAGTTCCAGTCGGTACGAGCAGCAGCAGCCGAGTCGGGAGCAATCCAGAGCCACGCCCACTACAGGTAAACCAGTGGTTGTGTGCAAACCAGTAGTACAAAAAACCGCTAAGCCAACACCTGACTTTGTGCAGGCCACGCGCCCCAGCTTATATACAGGCCGGGGACCAGTGAGCAGCCAATAAAGTCAAGCCAGTGTCTCTGACTGGCACATTAACACCATGCCCGACCATGACGTTGTTGTCAGTCAACCGACCTCACGTGTCACGTTAAAATACAGCAACAGCACAAAAAAAAATACTTCACAACAAACAAGCAGCAATGAGATAAGAATTGCAGTATCAATTATTCTTCAGTCGAAAAAACTCACATCGCAAGGATATTTACGAAGGTGGGCCTAAAAAATAAACACACTCCTGGCATCCTGAATAATCATGAATGATTCCAAAGGCTGGCAGAAATAATTCAGTGGTTTTAGGTTAGGTCAGAATATGATTAAAAATAAAGATGAGTTGCGGGCGCTGCCGGTGTGAGTTACAATAACAATTCGCGCATTCTCTACTTTCCAAGCGTCCGTCAAGTTCTGTTGCACGACGATGGCGATGCCTGCTATAAGTATCTTCTAACAGCTTTATTGCAATGGAAAACTACCCAATTAGGACATCGTGTACTGCAGTCATATATAAAAATTGCACAAACACCCCTTGCAACACGAGCATGTATATCAGCAGGTCGCCACAGCGCAACCCTTGTCATCATACCTATGTTGCACCATATTACAACAGCCAACTACGTGTCCTTGGCTAACTAGTAAACGAAAAACGTGTTTCATCATTTTACGATGGTCATTGCTACTGTAAAAAATCATAAAATAAAATTATAAATTTGAAAATCTAAGTATTTTATACGCCTATTTTGAATCCAATGAGTTTGGCCACCCAACTAAAATGTGAGTTAATTTTTTTTCCGTCTTCCTGCTAGCAGTACAATTTTTATCTGAACATTTGAAGATTAACAGTGATGTAATTTGCCATAAATTCCTGAGAAAACCAGAAAGGTTGCAGCGATTACATTTCATATCGAAAGTGACTAATGTAGGGTAAAACTGTTTATTAATGTCTTTTTACTTTGATTCATGCCTATGGCCTGGAAAGCATCAGTCATTCTTTTAATGCTAATAAATATTTATTTCCGTATGTTTCGAGTCCAAAAAAATTGGATAAATTCTATAAAAAATATTAATTAAGTTCTCGAAAATTTGTAGTATGTATTTCTAGCATGTCTTGGGTTGTTTTAAACTATTCTTTAGTTTAATGACTTCCCAACAAATACTGGGAATGGTAAGTCAGGTCTCAGGGACTGTTTCATCTAGAAAGATAACAATATTTTATCGCGTTTAGTGCCAAATTGTCTTGATTATCCACCTTTCAAATTTCACCATGCATGTTTTCACAGTTTTCTCTGCATCTTGAGATAAAATATTTCAACCAAAAATTTTGCTAAATAAAATAACTTCATCAGTATAAAGAAATAAATGGTAATAACTACATTGGGCTATTTGCAAAGAAATTTGTAAAACAACTAGAGAATTAATTCTTTGTAGATTATTAGCATAATATACAGTAAGAAACACAATAGAATATGGAAATCATAGCAAAATTAATGCAACTGTATTGGGCAAACGTTGATGAAAGGAACTATTTTGGGAAATAGTAATTGCAGTAACATATTTTAACTGTATAAAAAGATTTTAAAAACATATTGAGTTCGCCAGATTATTGCAGTTTGATACGTTCATTCGCTGCATATGATCTAATTTACACTAATGCACTTAATTTGAGCTTATAACTTCCAATGTGGTTTAGCAATTAAAATTTAAAAAAATATGAATTATGTTACTCTTTGTATGCATAGAAATCTTAAATTTGTAAAATAAATACTGTTTATAATAGTAGATTTTATTGCAGATGTAACACACGCAAACATTAAAAAATGCAGCAAAGAAGGAATACTATGAACACCACAACAAAGGAAGGTACTGTATCATTCCACAGAAAAAACCCATAAGGACTTACAAGGCGTAATGTACTGAGTTAGGATTCTTAGGTGGTTGTGCCACTTTTTGTAATGATATGTGTTGATAACGTGGATAATAACTTAGAGTTGAGAATAATAATGTTTGAGACAAAAATATACATATTGACGCATGATGCGTAGCTGGCAATGCACTATGTAAGTGTATACGACTGCAACTCAGCCCGTGGGAAGCCACGACACACTCACCGGGGGACGAACCCCAACTGCTACACCCAAGAGATGCTGTGAAACTCACTTTTCTCCACAATAACTTTAAATGAAATCACAAAACTTAATCTAGTTCCAATTTGGGTAATTTTAAAAATTATTTTTTGTAGGGCAGTGGGATGAAGAGCCCACAACAATGCCACAGCCGGAAAATGATCGCTTGGAGGCCCTGGCCCGTACAGAATAGGTAAGAGGGGCACAAAAATGATACATCGACCAAAAATACTGCTAGTCCCGGACAGGAGTCTGAGAATTCGAGATGGGAGAAACAGTCCTCCTCAGGAGCTGCCCACTCAGCAAAACCAGCGGCCTTCTTGTCACACAAAACAAAAAATACACAAGTACAACAAAAAAATCCCATTATTATATCACAATTTAATCCCCAAAAATCATCTCTCTTTACTATTCATCTGCCAACACCAATAGAGTTAAGCAATAACCATAAGTGCAAGCTGATCTGTATTAACAACAATAGCAACTACACCAAAGCCAAATTGCAGTCATATCAAAAAGATTTCCTACACTGTACTTATTCCGCTGTCCAGTGGATGAAGTTGTAAGTAAATTAATTCAGTATTCAATCCAACAACTGGTGCACAAGAGGGTTTATAATCACGCATATAAGAAAATGACAATTTTTATTGTAGCTTGAAAAATATGCGAAAGAAATTTAGCATTGCAACAGAAGATGAAACAGACAGTAACTTACATTTCTGCAGCATGTTCTAACATCTTCAGTGCCTCATCTTTTTCACACAGAACCATCTCTAAAGTTTTGATTTGCTGCAGCAATTCACAATCTGGAAAAATAAAAATAAAAGCAAATATTCTTTTTGCAATGAAAGGCAAAATACACATATCGTGCAGAAGTTTACATACACCTTTAACAACTATTTTAACTTCACTACCAAACCTGTTGCAAATAGTAATTTAATGTAGTTTGTAACTTTTTTTGTCCAAAAATAATTTTTTATTGTGTGTGTTACTGTGTGTATGTATGTATGTATGTATGTATGTATGTATGTATGTATGTATGTGTGTATGTGTGTATGTATGTATTTGTNTGTCCAAAAATAATTTTTTATTGTGTGTGTTACTGTGTGTATGTATGTATGTATGTATGTATGTATGTATGTATGTGTGTATGTATGTATGTGTATGTATGTGTGTATGTGTGTATGTGTGTATGTATGTATGTGTGTATGTATGTATGTATGTATGTATGTATGTATGTATGTATGTAAGTATGAAAGTATGAAAGTATGTATGTATGTATGTATGTATGTATGTATGTATGTATGTATGTATGCAAGCATGTATGTATGTATATGTGATGGGTGAGTTTGATTTTTACAGCTTCAAACCAAGTTGAGTCAAGCTGTAATCAACTCAAGGCGAGTTTTCACCATAAATGTAAATGTGTTCCAAAATACACTCGTATAATGCCTACCCTTATATAGTCCATTTGCAGTTTCTTCACATGTTTAAATCCTGCCTTTGAAAAATCATCTCAAGTATGACATTTTTGGTTATTTACTAAATATGTCATATCACAAGCATTTTATAATTGTGTTAATGTTAAAAAAAAACCCACTTTTTAGTTAAACTGAACTTTAACTTATATATCATCAGTAAGTTATAATAATTAATTTGTAATTAATATGAATAAAAACTGAGAAAATAGGTGTGTTGGTAATCCCTAGTAAGAAATAGTTCTTATGCAAAATATTATTATACTGAGTGCGCACAACTGCGGTGTGCATTGTCCCATCGATGTAGCCTAATTTTCTTGACTCTTAAGCTTTGTTTGCGCGAGGCGGAGGAACACTGTATTTATTTGTGTACAGCCCACCTTTGAGTATAGCCACACTCCCAAATTATAACCTGGAAATTCATAAAAATTAATATTCCATGTATAATCCCACCCTTTCTATTACTTCAAGCAACACTTCCAAGTACTAGATGACAACTAGGCCACACAAATTTAACGTGTTTACAAGTTAGCCATCTTACATTTCACACACCCACCAGCTGTGCGCTGGCCTTGAACATGGCATGGCTTTGTTTGTAACTTGTGAGTGCAAGCTGCACAGTTATTGACCACATGAACACTGCTGCCACCTTGTAAGCGCATGGCATAGTGCATGTGGTAGTTTGTGTTCTTGCGTTGCACGTGATTGTACCCAACGAACAGTTATACCTAAGTTTGTATTACTGGTACACATGAATCGACAATGGGGAAGAAACGTTGCAGTTTCACAGCTGAATTTAAGCTAAAAATTACGCTTCAAAACATTAAAAAAAAAAATTCACAGTAACTGCAGTAAAATAAATTTGAAAGTTATGTTGTATTTGTGAATATTAATTTAACGTTTAGTGTACGTATGTTACCAATTATGCATACGTTAGTCAAGAAATTCAGAAAAGTAAATTTCCTCTCTGTGCATGTTTACATTATTTTCCTTTCATTACCTTCACACGTCTGTGCATATGTGAGTGTGAGAAAAAGCAGCGCAGCATACAATGTTGTATCATGGCAGCCATGTTATGTTTACCAATTTCAAAGCAAGTACGTCGAGTGTATTGTAATACGTAACTTATTGATTTGCATAATTTTTTTTAGCAATGTATTTTGTATTGTTTGCCTTCATTTTTAAAAGTTCCTTTTAATTGAGTTAACATCCTGATAATATCAAACAAAAATGGCCAGATACAGTACTGAACATGGAAAGGAGATTGTTTAGTGTACAGCTCACATCCCTTCCTGAAAAAAAAAAAAACTATTCTTAAAATAAGNGAGGGGGGGGGGCGGTGTACAGGAGTAAATATGGAATTCTGGAAGTAGAACTTAAGCAGGGCTTCAGAAAAGTTGAAAGTAACAGTGAATGAACTACAATTTTCTTCTCCTCTTATAGTGATGGTTTACCAAGAAAAAGTTTGGGACTAGTTTCCACCCATAAGAATAATCATTTGCTTGGTTAAGTGATTCACAGTGTTGCTTTTTTTTCTTCCAGCTGGCGAGTGCATAACTACCGAAGGTATAAAAGGTATAAAAGGAGCAGTAATGTCAGCCACTTGATGCTGAGAGAAAAAGAAAATAACATTTACAGGAGTGGAGTGGGAGGACAGCTTTCAGGCTGGTCTGTCAGCATGTCGCCATGTGAGCGGACAAGCAGTTCACATTACAATTTTTTATTTGTTAATAGCTGTTCTTTTTTAATGTATACATTTTAAAAACAGTAATTGTGAGAAAAATAATGGCAAGTGTACTCCATCTACGTATATTTATGCTGAATGTGTGGCGTGCCAAAAGATAAAGAGGCTGTTCATGTTTAAATATGTCATGGTTGTATGCATTTGTGTAATGCTGAGACTGTGCCTGTCGACCTTGAGGTTATTTGTTGCCTGCAGCGGCTGCGGTGCCACCATTCAGGCGTCAAGAGAGAGGAAGCAATGTGTCCTGACTCCACCCCTTTTATCACAGCAAAACATCACAAACAACAACCAAGTGTCAAAACATCACTAGTTGCATTATTTGATATGCAGCCAAAACAAATGGTAATTTTTAATGGGCCCTTTTAGTTGGCTGGTTAGTCAGGAGATTATAATTACAGTGGAACCCTCTTATAAGGTTCTTCAGGGGTCCGCAAGAAAGTGACACTATAAGAGGGAAACACAAAAATTCTAGAGTCGGGACAACAAAAGATATAAAATTATGCATCGTAATAAACACACAACTTTATAAAATGAACAAAACTAATATTTTTTAAAAATACATAATCTTTTATGAAATTTTATCTCCTGGTTGCAAAATCATAAAATTAGTAAATGAGCAAAGATTACTGTATATGCAAAACAAGTACAATTGTTCATGGCAGTTTGTCTCCTGGTACCAAAGCACACAAAATTGTCTACAAGCAAAATACATAACATAAAATCTTTCATGGGAGTTTGTCTCCTGGTTGCATCAATGATTCGGTTCAGAGTAGTCACTGGGATTTCCAAATTCCAAGGAATTGCTGTGCGTGTTCTACCGGGATTAATGTCCACATGCTTCATTAAGTTTAACTTTTCAGCTAATGAAAATTTGCCTTTTCTTAGAGGCACTCATTTTAATTTTTTACTAAAAAATGTTTCAAGGACGAATTAATTTTCACTATGTAAATATTAACTAGGCATGTGCGAAGGTCGTTTTTTAAATGCGAAGAGAAGTCGAAGCAAAGCTTGCATCATGCAAAGGAATTTCAAAGAAAAATCGAAGTCGAAAGATTAAAAAATATATATATTAATATATAGTAGGTTACAGTTTTCAAGAGTATTCAACTCATTTGTACTGTTACTGCCAAAAAAATGTATGCCTACTAGACACTGAGCAATGGAATAAAACATATCCTAATCTTGCACTGCTGAAAAGCTGAAATATCAAAATCTGCATACCTACAAACTTTATAAAAACTACCACACTCCATATAACCAGTCCCATTTGGCACCACCACCGCACAGTGATTTAAATGGGTGGCTATCAACATTTGAACTCTTCCCTTTTCTCCTCCAAGGACCCTTGTCAATGTCAGGCTAGATAGTAAACTTGCTGGATGGTGGTGGCATTAGGGCCTCAGAGCAAGAGAGTTGAGCCACTTTCACTACTTACAAGGAAAGCGTGCAGTTCTTCCAAAAAGACGTATCAGCTGTGGTACATACATCAGCCCAAATCCCGCACCATGTGATAAATGCGTTAACTGTTATGACATCACTGCACATGTCAAAATTAGAAAGGCAAAGAAACGTCAATTTTTCGAGACAGAAAATCTACACTGTATTTGTGTTATGTTATGGTCAGTCACCCTCCTTAAACAGCCTTCCACTGGTATGTGTCATGCATAAGGGCTTGTTTGCCTAACAAAAGAGAGAAAGATACAAAGGAAAGCGCTGGGCTGTAAACACATTCACTCTCTCCCCTTGCTGATGGGCCGACCCTAGTCAATGTCAAACTGGTAGATTATCTCTGCAGGGTGGAGCTTGGGATAAAAACTACAAACTTTGTTTGAAAAACAGTGTAAGTTGAGCATCTTTTCCATTGTGGTTTTCCTTTCCCAGCCCCAGCAAGCTTCCTTCCACAGGAAAACTTTCAAAAGGACAGCAGATGAAATCCAAGGATTCCCTTTTGAAAATGCCAAGCTTTGCACACCCCTAATATTAAACTCTTTAATCCATTTACATTCACTTAAAAAGATAAACAATCAGTGTGATTCCATAGATGAATGCATACAAGTATTACTGAATCAGAAACAGTTTGCATTATATGCGGGAAAACGAAAACATTATTTCCAGGAATGTTTGTTATTGTTCTTATGGAGAAACATTCGGGACCAGAAAAATCCTGCATTATAGACGGGGAAAACCCTTTAAACGGGAACCTTATAAGCGGGTTCTACTGTATACCATTATTTATTATGGAAACAAGGGTAATTACGTAGTGCGATTTGTTTCACTTTTCAGGTCCTATCCATGATGAGAAGACAACCATCCCAGCACCACCTCCTCTCTGCCGCCAACCCCTGCCACACTTATCCTTCATAACAGGGGCTCCGCAGACATACATTTATTATTTCTTTCTTTCTCGCTGCGTTACACTGATGCCATTATTACAAACGCAACATGCTGTTGCATTCCGACTATTAAAGGCAGTGCAGGTTCTGTATCACTAGGTTCCCTTGGTGCCGTTTCTGAAGTTCTAACGCAAATTCTACAACAAGAAAAAACTCCCGCCATTTGAAATCCAGTACATTTCCCGCTTTTCCTGATTGCTGTACACCCTGGAGAACATCCGGGCTGTTTGGACTTGTGACCTTGTAAATATGAATTGGTTAGAATTTTAGATCATTAGTAATTTCATGGCAGAATTTTGTGTAGTTTCTTTTACTGACCTGTTAATACTTGTCAGAGACCCATTTTAAATTTCCAGCGCACCTGACTTAGTGCGCGTTCATCAGTTGGCAGTCCCGAGCTACAGGAAGAAGAATCAGTTTCGTGTTGGACATCATGGCGGTAAGTTGAGTCGTGTGCATCTGTCAGCTGTCAGTCGTTTTCTCGCTGGAATTCGTTATACAGTCCACTAGTGGCTATTTAAATTTAGTAGATTTAAATTCGCCACAACATTGTTGGTCCTACGGGCCAGATTTTTGCCAGCATTGTCGTTTTTAGTGCAAGTTTTTCGTTGTTTATTTGCTTTTTGTGTTGCCAGTAAAACACATGCGTGTGGTTTGAGTACTATACAAAATAAGTGTTAATCGTCACAAAGAGACATTGTGGACACCGCAGACAAAGTGAACGGTAACAGTTCCAGGGGTTTCTTTTTTTCAGTTCATTTGTGTGCATGTGTCTACACTTTCTCTATGTTTTCCATTGTGTCCACGTGCCTGCGCTTGGTTTATAGTTCGTTCCAATCCTTTCTTCCTAATTCTTGTTCGTGTTTTGTCTGTTTTTCAGAAACTATTGAAAATACACACTCGTTTTGAGTGGCAAGCGCAACTAGCAAAAATAACCTACGCCACACATTTTTTGGAAGTCGTTCCACTTGACCCAGTCATTTTTGTGACCCGTTCGTCGCCTGAAATATATTTGCACGTGCTTGCGCTCACGATCTCGCTCAGGTTGTTATGAGTGATCCAGCCAAACAGAATTTGTTTGTTACTACCACTCGGGACTTGCATAAAGTCCACGAGAATTTTGTAGATTTTAACGCTGTACATTGTTAGGCGATAAGTTGCCAGATATAGATGCTGCTGAGCATGCGGGGGCGCATGGTAGAGTTTGAAGAAAAATATTTCTTCATAATGGAAATTGTAGACACCCTCGCAGAGAAGTCTAAATGTCAGGTTCAAGGCACTGCCAGCACCAAGGCACACAGTTCAAGGGTCGCTCTACCCAAAATCACTTTGCCTAATTTCGCTGGTGACCCCAGGCAATGGCCTAATTTTTCCAACTTGTTTGCCACTTTGGTGTCGCATAACAGTGATGTGTCTCCTGTTGAGAAACTAGTTTATTTGAAGGGTGCAATTAGTGAGGAACCTCCTGGTATGATCAAGCCTTTGCCCATGTCTGCAGTTAATTTGAGGTTGCTAGGAAATTACTAGTGGACAGTTACAAGAACAAGCGACTTCTTGTTAACATACATGTAGAGGCATTACTTCAGGCCCCTTCAGCTTCCTTTAAGACATACCTCATTGCATCGAATGTTGAGTGTCATCACTGAAAATGTTTTTGCACTTAAGGCCCTTGATGTCCCAGTAGAAAAGTGGGACCTGGTGTTGTAACCAATAATGTGTGATGTTCAGCTTCAAACATAGTGGGAGCTCACACTTGGTCATGAGTTACCCACACTGACTGAATTCATTTTGTTCCTTGAGAAGCACTGTTGTACCCAGGAGACAGCGAGTGCAGCAGCCACCAAGACCTTTAGGGGCACACCCTGCGATGCCTAAACCCACACCTGCAGTGCCCTTGTGGAGACAGCGTTATAACCAGTCTAGCAATCAGTCGTCAAAGTGCTTGGTGAGTTCTACCCAGGTAGAGTGTTGTTTGTGTAAAGGTGCTTGCAAGCTTTACAAGTGCTCAGAGTTTGGCAGTCGTAACCCAAAGCAGCGGTTCTCGGTTGCTAAGGAACACAAATTGTGTCTGAATTGTCTCTTGCCTTCACATAGCTCCAACGGTTGTCTATCGTCCTCGTCGTGTCATCGATGTGATGCTCGCCACCACACATTGCTACATTTTAACTCCAAAAAGGCTGAGTGGGGCAACTCATCTTCGCAGGCTGAAGCAGGTTTCACTGAGTCTACAGACTCGCAGCCCACAACTCTGTATGCTGTTACACCAGTGCTTTCAACACCATCTTCTGTGGTGCTACTGTCCACAGTCCAGGTACACATCCTTGACGTAGCTGGAACACCTTATGTTGCCAGAGCCCTCCTGGACACAGCCAGCCAGGCTAGTTTAATTGCTGAACACTGCTGCCAAAAGATTGGTTTGGCTCATAAAAATACGTATCTTCCCATCCAAGAATTGTCTAATGCAGCTGTCACGGTGGCCAAGAAATTTGTGTTCATTGTAGTAACCCCTAGTGGAACTCCTGACATGCAGTTTTCTCTCAATGTGTTTGTTCTCCCTCTTGTAACCAGTAAGCTCCCTAGTGTTCAATTGTCCAGTGAGGTGCGCTGAGGTGCGCCGCTCAGTTGCCAATTTGAAGCTTGCTGATACAGCTTTCAATGTTCCTCCACCCTGTTGATATACTTATCGGGGCACATCTTGTTCCTCGGTTCCTTACTGGTGGTAAAATCAATGGCTCTCCCATGGCTCTAGATTCAATTTTCGGGTGGATTTTGATGGGCAAGGTAGAAGCAGAACCAACTGCTGTGTCTTCAGCATTCTATTACATTTCATTGTTGACGTTGAGTCCCCTGGAGGATGTCATGAGGCGGTTTTCGGAAGTTGAGGAGTTCCCACAAGTTAAACACAAATCTGTCAAAGAGGTTTGCACAGGCATGATGCTCCTGGTAGGTATGTGGCGTGTCTGCCCTTTCGCTTGTCAATGCCAGAGCTGGGAGCATTTCGGCCGCAAGCGGTGAACTGGTTGCTTTGTCTGTAAAGGCGCTTCAAGGGGGATCTGCCATTGAAAGAGATGTATTCTGACTTCATGAGGGACTACCTTGCAGAGGGGCATATGGAGAAGGTACCCATTTCAGAAATATCGTCCTCGCCTACGTAATATATTCCACTCCATTGTGTCATCAAACCCGAAAACACAACCACCAAACTTTGTGTCATGTTCGATGCATCTTCAAAGAGCTCAACAGGTGTGTGTCTGAATGATGTTCTCTTAACTGGACCTGGGTTGCAATACGACATCATTGATGTGTTGTTGAAGTTCAGGCTTCATGTTATTGTCTTTACAGCTGATATTAAGCAAATGTATAGACGATAGCAGTATGTCCTAGCCATCAGGATCTTCAGCGTATTGTTTAAAGTCGGTAACGTATGTTGTCTCCTCCTCTCCATACTTGGCACTTCGCACCTTGCAGCAGGCTGAGGATGAGAAGGAGCGATTTCCTATTGCTGCAAATGTGCTGAAGTCAGACGTATGTGTTGATAACGTGGTCACCGGCTCTAATTCTGTTAGTTCTGCTTTGGCCCTGCGAAGGGAGTTGATTTCATTCCTCATTTGTGGTGGTTTAAATTGCGAAAGTTTTGTCAGCAACCATCCTGCCTTGCTTGACTGGCGCCCAGTGGAAGATGTTGAGAACCCAGAAGCTCTATCATTAGAAAAGTGTTAGGGCTGCAATGGAATTCCGGCCTTGATTGCCTCTCATACAAGATACAGCCTAGTTGCAAAGAGACCCCCAAGAGAAACATCTTGTCAGAAGTGGATAGGATTTTTTTATCCTTTTGGGTGGCTCTCTCATCTCACCATGTTTTCAAAACCCCTCATCCAGACAAACTGACTGTAGAAACTTGATTGGGATTCTAAGCCTTCAGATAATATTGTCGAGAAGTGGAGCCAGTTCAACAGCAAGCCACCACTGATAGTATCAGTTGTTCCCAGATAAGAAATTGGCCCAGCAGGTTCCTCCTACGTAATGCATGGCTTCTCTGATAGCTCAGAGACTGGCTATGCTGCAGAGGTTTATTTACGCCTCACCACACCTACAGGAGACACCATACATTTAGTCGCTGGCAAATCTAAGGTTCCTCCAGTAAAGGTTCAGTCCATCCCATGGTTGGAGCTTTGTGCGGCTTTGTTGTAAGCTCGTCTACTACCTGCAAGTGGCAGAGTTGTTCGCCCCTGCCATCACCTTGTCATCTGTAAGTGCCCGGACAGACTTGCAGATTGTTCTTTGTTGGGTGAACTCGTCTCCTCACCAACTGAAAACTTTTGTCGCCAACAGGGTGAGTGAGATCCAGGAGCTCACCAGGCCATCCTGGTGGAAACATGTCCCATCAGAATCTAATCATGCAGAATGTGCATTCCGTGGGCTCTTGCCCTTTCAGCTAGTAGGGCATCCCCTGTGGTGGACTGGTCTAGCATGGTTACAGGAACCACCTGCTCAGTGTCCCACCTGTTCTGAAACTTTAGTCACTGACACAGTCCTGCTTGAGCAGAAGGTGCAGGTTTTGGGAACATTTGTTTCAGATGATGAGATTGACAATCTGCTATCACATTTTAGTAGTTTGACAAAGTTGCTTCATGTGATGTCATAGGCTCTGAGTTTTATTCACAATTGCCGTAGCTCTCGTGCAAATCGCCTCACTGGGCACTTTATCCCTAGTGAGTTAGACAAGTCCCTTCCGGTTCTTTTGCTGCATGTGAAGTCTGTGACATTCAAAGAAGATCTTGCTTCTGTGCAGAAGGGTCAACGTCTTTCTCCCCCGATTCGAAAACTTGTTCCCTTTGTCGATGATACAGGTCTGTTGAGGCTGAGCAGACACACCAGCGCTCTGACCGCCCCTTCGATCACAAGCATTCAATGCTGCTCCCCAAGACCCATGTGTTCACCAACATCATTGGACATTACCATGAAAGGAACCAGCACCCTGGTATTTGTACTATGCAGGGCATTCTGAGGGAAAAATTTTGATTCCTCTCAAATAAACATGCCATCACACTGCATTTCATGGTGGGCGGTATATTCTGTACCATATAAGAAGGCCACTTTTTGANTATATTCTGTACCATATAAGAAGGCCACTTTTTGACAGCTCGGCGAAAGTAGCGCCACTGTTTACATCTGACTACGTGTCCTTCCGCCATCAGCTGGTCCGTAAAGTCGGGGCTGTATTTTTTATCAACACGCGGTCAGCTAATCCACTTCTCATTGCACTGTAATGCTAAACAAATTTTAAGATATTTTAAGACTGACATCTGTCTAAAAATATAAGTAGGTTATAAAAGTAAAAATATAAAATGTTAGATATTTGATAACTCTTTTTTAATTTGTCCGAGATAGTGAATTTGGGTTAAAATTGGCGAGACGGTCTGTTGTATCTATTATTACACTTTGGACGTTATAGCTAATATATTCGAGTTGGAAATATGTGACGTGGAATAACGTTAGAATTGCTTAAAAACTATTCACGCGTGTCTACGGAATCAAGGAGATGGGTTTCGAGAGAACAACATGGCGTATAATTTACGTAGACGAACGATTACCGGCCGAATATAAGTGACTTGTACTCCAAATCGTTGTATATGAAATAAATGTTACTTTAAAAATTATGCAGAGCTCGTGGAAAAATATAACTATTGGCAAATGTTTGTAAATTCGTTATATATCACGCAGGAAAGAGATTCATTTCTGGCAGGTAATAGCTCGCAGAATATCCGATAGATAGCGCGCAGCACGTCACGACGAAGTTTTGAGTAACTCTCTTTATGGTCAAAAGATGGCGTATATTTTAAAATTGATAATTCTTATGTTACGGGCTGAAAATACATTTAAAATTCGTGTCGTTTCGTCAAATTATTAGAAAAAATAATTCAACAATATTATATAATATTTCTGTATGCTTTTGGAATTAATATCATGGACGTGTTGAAAGCAAGGTTTGAGGTGGATTATAAGACGTGAAAAAGCTTTCTGAAGTTAGCACAACTTCAGAAAACTTTTCCACGTCGTATCGTTCTATTGTACATTTCATTTTGATCACCTAATCATAACTACATTATCACGAAGTTTAGTTTTTAACACTAACAACCACTGTTTTGTGATCACATAAAATAAAATGTATTAATTAAACTTGGAACTCTTTCTTATCGCGTATTTTCTGCTTGTCTGATGTGCGTTGGCAGTGCACTCAGAATAGCCAACATAATATTAACTTTTGTTCGTTCGTGCATCAGCTGATACAGGATTTTCTAAATGGCACTTTGTTTGTTTCGTATTAGTCAATTGCCACTCACTGACTGTCAGAAAGTGGCCTTCTTATACGGTATGGACCATATGTTTGGACTTGTGACATTGAAAATATGAATTAGTTAGAATTTTAAATCATTAGTAATTTCACGGCAGAACTTTGTGTAGTTTCTTTTACTGACCTCTTAATACTTGTGTGAGACCAATTTTAAATTTCCCACGCACCTGACTTAGTGTGCGTTCGTCAGTTGTCAACTCTGTCTGAGGAGTTGGCGGTCCTGAGCTACAGGAAGAAGAATCAGTTTCGTGTTGGATATCATGCCGGTAAGTTGAATCATGTGCTGCCGCCGCCTGTCTGTCATTTTCTCGCTGAAATTCGTTATACAGTTCACTAGTGGCCATTTAAATTTAGAAGAGTTAATTCGCCACAACACTGGCTGTATCAGACATATTGCAACCTGAAGAAGAAAGTTGGTTTTTCCAATCGCTGGAACATATTTTGATGTAAGGAAACAAAGTCTGTTAGAGCCGGCCAGTTGGTTATTGCATGAACATGAAAAACATGCCACTTGAAATGCTTCCTAGGAGGTTGGACCAATATTGTATGTTTTTAGTATCTTGATTTAACACAACCTGTATACAAATGAATCAAATATACTATATATTCAAAGGTGTGCACAATTCACAACACCAAAGTCAACACTGCAAAAGTATTTTTCATAATAAACATTTTGGTGTGTGGATGTAAAAAAAGTGGTGGGTGGATGTCCATCTGTTAGTACATCCCAGACAGTGCACCAGCAGGAATGCTTTAGACACACACTTCACATTCCTTAACAATAGTGATGTGCAATACATTTTTGATTGTTCACAATAAATAATTTTCTTTTGCAAGAAAACAGCAAAGAGGGAGGTGCTGAAAAAAAAACTGGATAATAAACACCTGGTAGGCACGAGAAAAAAATAGACATTATGTCATTATCTATTAAGATCTTTAAATTTTTTCCCCAGAAATTTTAAGGGGAAGAAAATTGAAGGGCAAAAAAATGTAACATTTGAAAACATAAAAAACAATTATCTATTGGTTGTCAATGAGCATCAAATATACAGACAAGACAAACCTTTTTGCAGTGTTTCTGTAGCAACATCTCTAACTTCTATGGTCTTCTTTGTCACACTGATATCACCAGTCTCGCGAGAGCACTTCTTCTGTAACCAAAACAAAGTACCTTCAACATCTATTCCAGAAACTGTTAGAACACACTGACAGAAACGTAAATTGCTTATTATCACTGTAATAATCTATCATGATACAGTATAAGGTTAGTTACTAGCAGAGGCAAGTCCTCTTCAAAGTAAGCTCACATGCTAATTCTGATGTATCCAAGTCGGTTTTCTTTCATTACTCTACCCTCCATTTACATAATTGTACATTTGTCAAAAGAAATAAGGGTTCCACTGTATCAGTGCACTGTACGAAAGTTCCACTGCAGAAAGTAAGACTTCTTTAAGAAGACACACACAAATTTATACCAACCATAGCAGGTACACAATCTACTTCAAGAACTTACCTCCATTGACAAAGTAAGTTCCTCTATCCTCAGTTGCAGTTCACGAATAAGCTGCTCCTTCTGGAATGATAATAATAATAATAATAATAATAACAACAACAATAATAATATATTTGTAATTTAACAGTTTTAAAAATAGAATGGCATAAGTCACACGTAAAAAAAATAAACTCAAGTTTGGGAAAATATTAATAAAATATTGGCCAAAATTAATAAAGTCAACATACACAATTGAAGCACCTATTATCTCAGGTGAGAAGTTGCACCAAAGTGGAGGAAGAACATATAAAACACCTGGAGTGTATACCCATTGTCTCACAAATCAGCACTTATTAAATTACTTAGTTATTTGTTATACAGCTGGAACGAGGGAGCACTTTTAACAGAGGTTTCCACAGAGACTAGCTACTGCCTGTGATCCACTTCTTGCCCCATCTAACTTGGCTCTTACAGCCCATGTCCCGTAGTCCCTGTACAGCTCCTATGCTGGGAAAACCCCACTCACATAGAATGTGCCCTAACCTTCTTTGGTAAGGTGTCTAGCTAGTATACTGTGTCTCGCCCTTCATCAGTACTGGTGAACTGCCAGGTGGGCTGCTTGGCACATTAGAGTTACCTCAGCTGGAGTTGACGAGCCAGTTGGCCGGTTGCTGCTCAGCTGTTGGGATGACTGGGTGGTGGTCAGACAAAACACCACCGGCAGATAAGTGGAAGTCACCAGCTGACTGGAGTCTAGATGGTCCTGGTGTCTGCAATGTCAGTTCTCTCCAAGTAAATTTTGTTTGCAGGTCATCCAATTCACAAATGACACAACTGCACCGGTCCGTCCACCAAGGGCCTCTGGACATGTCCGACTAGATTCTAACCCCCTGACACTATCTTGTGCCTGTGGAATCTCTGAAGAAACACACAGCACACAGATCTTATCACATCCTGGCAGGCGCTAGGAGCCCAACGGTGGACCACTGTATAATTTTTTTAGCAGATGTCCACACCCAGTTATGCCCTTTACAATAGGGGAACACTACCGCTGGAATCATTAATACAAGGTTACAGATAGACATACAATAGTCCAGACTGTCCCCAGTCAATCTATGTAATGAAATTACCTGAGCATGCATAGAACTTATCACAAAATCATGATCAGCTTGTCTGCCTTTTATCTTTTGTACTATTTCCGGCAGCATGGGATATGCTACAAATTTGGTGCAGATGAAAACACACGCATGCCAGCAGACACAATAAAGTGAGTTCAGTATTCCTTGCATCGCGAGCACACTCCCTGCTTTCTCACTCGTCCAGGGCTTGCCGCCTTGTTTCCACGCACAACAGATGGGAATAAATCTGAACCAATCAACATGTTGATGCGTGCAAGTACATCAAAAGTTGGATCAGCTAGATGAAGATTTGCGATGTGTGTCCAAGAAGCTTTTGACAACTGCCCACGAGGCAAGTTACCAGTGATATGTGGCAATACAAAGGTATTGAGCTGGAACTGCGAGGCTGAAGGGCCCACAGACTGAAGAGTACAAGAGAAACACTTTGCTATATTAATACCGGTGAGAAACAGTCCATGCATGGGCAATGATGCTCGTTGGCGAAGTAGACCTAGACGTGAGCTGCATTGTTCAGTCTTGAAGCTTGTTGATTTGCACGAGTCCAAAAGTGCTCGCAATGACTGAAACATCCTACAAGAAACTTGCACTTCCACCAACAACAACACAGTTTATGGGCCGGAGCCATGGAAGGAAACAAGTCGTTGCTCTACTGCTGGAGAAGCTCTGGATTCAGGGCCGTCTGTCTCCGATAGTGGCGCAGAATATGTTGCACTGGTTTAAAAATTGAACAGTATATGATGTCGCACTGAACAGCAGCGACACGACTTGGACTGGCAGGAAGCAGCATGGTAGCCTGGTGTGGACAGTTCAAAAACATGCCATACTGTTTAAGGGTATCAAAATATCAAAGTGCCCTCTAGGCGATTTGTTGGCAAAAAATGTGCACTTAAATAGGGCATGTTCTTCGCTGCACACAACACATTTAGAAGTATCAGAGATAACTAACTGTATTCCCAACAAATGCTGATGGATGACTGCATTTAACAGCTTTTCGTCGAGACCGTCCACTCACAGCATGGCCTGAAAGCTTCGAGGGGATCTCAACTTCTGCACACCGGCTGTAACTCTCCAAAAATTGTTGTAAGTCTTGGCTTCTTGAGCTAATTTAAATGCCCTGTTCAATCTATTTTCCACCCTCTCCAGCCTGAGGCGAACTGGGGTGATTTTATAAATTTTAATTACACTGCACAATAACTCGTGGCGAAAAACACTAAAATACTTGATAGTGTGTGTAACACGCCTAACTACGCGAATGAACGACTCAGATTTTCCGGTACATCTGGCCAGGAGGACCAAATGTTTCATTGCGAAACACAGAGGGCTGGTTAAACTGTCACACAAACACAGTTTTCTTGCCAGATGCAGGGTCCAAGATGCAAAATCAAGTGGATAACAGTGCGTACCAAATGAGAAAAAAAAACTGACAACATAGCGGGCAAACAAAACACAAAGAAGGTAACAAAATAAGTCTAGTTCAGTTTATGCCCACCATGGCATGAATGCACCAGGCAGCAATTTAGACAAGGAAGTCTGAACACACCAGTCAACACCCAGATGTGGATATTATGCACGTAACTATGGTATACAAACATATGGGGAAAATATACCATGGTTACATATCACAACTTTCAAAAATGTCTGGGATAGTGAAAGCATTCACTATGCTTAAATTACACTAGTAAAAATTATAAGTACAAAATGTTACAGGCAACTGAATTCACTCACCTCTTCCAGGGCTTCCAATTGGTCATTAGCAACTTTCTGAAGAAGATCAAGATCCTTGGACTGTTTTGTGAAAGTGGCCTGGTAAGCGTCCACTCTGCTTGTAAGCTCCACGACTTCAATTTCCTGCACAATGGAGAAATTCACAGCATAATGCTCACAGCAACGCTCTTATCTGCCAGCAGCTCTATCTCAACTGTAGGCTACAGTACGTCTCTACACTGTAAACACATCTTGCCTCTCTAAAAACATTTGCACTTATGAACAGACACTACGTCATCCTTCCCAAACCTGTCTCCAAATTCTTTGTAAAAGTCATTGTTATAAAATTTTTTTGAAAAGCGATTTTGTAAGAAATTATATGCTTTAAAACTGGGTCAGGCGTAGTGTACAAAAATTCCAAAGTACTTTCTTACAAAAATCGAATTCTAGCCTCAAATATTGATTTTAAAAATTTCCTACCCATAAATTGCTGTCAGTGCTGGCAACTGGTTAAGCGCATCCACCAGGACTTGTGGAAACACTGGTACAAGGAGTACCTACATACTCTCCAGCAGCAGCACAAATGGAGCAAATGTTTTTGACTTCATTGCACAATGTCTGTGTTTCCTTGTGAAACATACAAAGCTGCTTCAACTGTCACTCAAACATGGTTTTTTAATTGGATGCTGGGTCTATGGTGCAAAACCGACTGGATAACTGTAAGTACTAAATGAACAAAATAAAAAAAACCTGACAACAATAACATGGTGGACTAGCAAAACACAAACGAGGTAACAAAAAAGTTTAGGCACAGACATGTTCCGTTTAAGCTCAAAATATTGCACTGATAAGTGGTAAGTAAATCAGTCCAGTGTTCCACATTTTAAAATAAAAAACATGTTCGGTATTTTAGCTGTATGAAAAATGTTGAGTTTTGTGTGTGCGCTTAACTGCAATGCGTTACGTTTTTTAAACTTGTCAAATTAATTTTTATTGCCAGATGCTGAGAAAGATGCCACAGTAAACCCAATGTGTTGCCAAACATTGTTAAGTACCATACTACAAATTTTGCAAGTTCCACTCAACTTATCACTACTTCTTTCATAATACATCTACACAGATACTTTATCCACACTAGGGCTGAGCAGATACCAGTACCGATATATCGAAGCCGGCCGATATCGTAATTATCGGAATTGTGCGCAATTCATGTTTAAATCGCTGATATTATAACCAATATTTTGCCCTATAAATCTAAGATGATGCTGTTTTCAAATTGCCATAATTGGAGTGCTTTGCTCACTACAGTGAAACCTCATTGCATTCCTGTTTATGTAGTTTTCCCGTATCAGTCAATTTTTTTGGATGGTCCCAACAAATATCATATATAAACAATGTTAAAAAAACCTGCATGCTACGCCCTTAAATCATTAATTTACCCGCTGCCATCGATCAGATATATATTCGGAACTATTGTTCATCTGTGAAAAAACTATCTTAAAACCGGTACTACCAAAATTCAGTAGCGCCAAGAGCAGGTAAACAGATATTCCCTATCCTCAAAAACTAGTATACACAACTAAATGTCGTGAAACATTGTAATTGTTAACAACCACGTAATTTATTTTTAATAATTCAATCACTATTTCTTTTTAAATTACTCACGTCGAAAAACAGGTAAAACATAATAACTGCGGGAATTGGTTTGTTATAAGTCAGCAATGGAATATTTGCGCAAATAAAACACGTATGTATAATGTTTGTGGTACGGACCAGAACCAGATATTCATAATGTACAGAACGGATTTGAACGTTACTCTCGTTCCACAATGGAAACTAGGGCTGAGCCGATACCGGTACCGATATATCGAAACCGGCCGATATCGTAATTATCGGAATTGTGCGCAATTCACGTTTAAATCGCCGATATTATAACCGATATTTTGCCCTAAGAATATTAGGTTTTCAACTTGCCATAATTGGAGTGCTTTGCTCACTACAGTGAAATCTCGTCGTTTTCCCGTATGAGTCGATTTTTTTTGGATGGTCCCAACAAATATCCTATATAAACAATGTTTAAAAAACCCGCATGCTCTGCCCTTAAATCATTAATTTACCCGCATCCATCGATCAGATATTGTCCGAAAACCAAAATATATTCGGAACTATTGTTTATCTGTGAAAAAACTACCTTCAAAACTGGTACTACCAAAATTCAGTAGCGCCAAGAGCAGGTAAACACACTCCCTAACCTTAAAAAGGCTAGTATACACGAGTTGTGAAACGTTGCAATTGTTAACCACCACGTAATTTATTTTTGATAATTGAATCACTATTTGTTTTTAAATAACTCACGTCGAAAAACAGGTAAAACATAATAATTGCAGGCATCTCTTTGTTTCAAGTCAGCAAACTAATATTCGCGCAAATTAAACACGTATTTTTGATGGATGTGGTACGGACCAGAACTAGACATTAAAATGGACGGAAGGGATTTGAACTTTACTCTCGTTCCACAATGGAACCGTAATAATTTTTAGATCAGTACGGTAAATTACCAGCATTAAAGTGGAACAATATGTTTTCCTGATTAATTCTGTTAAGATAAAATTACGCTAATAATTTTTTTAAATAATGCAGTGATATCAACTGTCACACAAGATGGCGAATGTTGTTTAATTTGGCGAAATTTAAAAACAATTTGCGGGCAACGGAATTTTTAGCGAAGTTAAATTAAATTTCTTAAAATCGGATTTTTACATGTCAAACTCAACAATTTTTAGCACGTTTCTGTTTTAAATCATTGTTTTTAATAAAGTTAGTTTGATTTTTGCCACTTTTTTTTACATTTGGCAGAAATTTAGGGAATTTTATGTAAACATTCGGCGGATTTTCGAAATTAAGTGCATTTCAATATTTTATAGTACAATACTTATATTGAATGATTGAGATTTGTTTTTTAATCCAGTATTTAAGATATGCCCACTGTTCATTACAGGCAATCAACTCAGTATACCCAAGGATGAAAATAATTTTTTTTGAGGTTAGGTTTAATTTTTTGAGGAGAGAGGTCCACATGTTGAGTTTTCCCGCATGCTGAGTTTTTTTCAGTAGATCCCATGAAAAACGAATAATAGAGGTTTCACTATTTGGTTTCATTAAAATAATCACTATTTTTAAATTGGTTTTCGATTTGAAGTGTTATGTTTTTTTTTAAGAGTTTCATTGCTTAATGACATGCTTTTGGAGCTTATTTTTGTCTTATACATATGCTTAAGCTTAATATGTGGTTCCTAGATTTATATTTATCGTAACAGTTAGGCCTATCACTGAAACAATAAAAACAAACACAATTAGAATTTTATTTAAGTAAAAGTTTAAAAATTAAGTTTTTATTTTTTTAAAATTGCAATAATGTTATTTTTCCTTGTCAAGGCAATATCGGTACTGGTATCGGCAATATCGGTAAGTTTGTATCGGCAATATCGGAAAAGGCTCAAAAACCATATCGGCTCACCTCTAATGGAAACGTAATAATTTTTAGGTCAGTACGGTAAATAACCATGTAAATTACCAGCATTAAAGGGGAACAGTATGTTTTCACTGATTAATTCTGTTAAGATAAGATTATGCTAGTAACTTTTTTAAAGAGTAATGCAGTGATATCAACTGTCACACAAGATGGCAAATGTTGTTTAAAACATTTTGCGGGCAACAGAATTTTTAGCAAAGTAAAATATAATTTCAAAAAATCGTATTTTCACATGTCAAACTTAGCAATCTTTTAACACGTTTCCGTTTTAAATCATTGTTTTTAATAAAGTTAGTTTGATTTTTGCCACTTTTTTTACATTTGGCAGAAATTTAGGGATTTTTATATAAACATTCGGCAGATTTTCGAAATTAAGTGCATTTCAATATTTTATAACACAATACTTATGTCGAATGATTGAGATATGTTTTTTTTCATCCAGTATTTAAGATATGCCCACTGTTCATTACAGGCAATCAACTCAGTATACCCTAGGATGAAAATAATTTTGTTTTAGGTTAGGTTTTCCTTTTTGAGGAGAGAGGTCCGCATGCTGAGTTTTTTTTCAGTAGGTCCCATGAAAAACAAATAATAGAGGTTTCACTATTTGGTTTTATTAAAATAAACACTATATTTTAATTGGTTTTTTATTAAAGAACCCAACTGGCTATGACTTTTTTTTGTTTGTTTTGTTGGTTTGTTTGCTGTTGCAACATGACGGTGTTGGATTAGGGTACGAACGTTGTGAAATTATTTACGTGTGCCAGCAATAAACAAATGATATGGCTGGAATAAAAAGTGATTTGTGGAATTTCTTTGTACCGTAAGCAACACGCAAGAATGCAAAACTGTTTACAATATTTGCAAATGTTTGGTTTCGAGAGGCGGCATATGATCAAGGTCCTATAGTACCACAAACCCAAAACGGCACATTGAATGTACGCACCATTTGAAGTGCTATGTTTTTTTCAAGAGTTTCATTGCTTAATGACATACTTTTGGAGGTTATTTTTGTCTTACAAAAATGCTTAAGCTTAATATGTGGTTCCTAGATTTATATTTATCGTAATAGTTAGGCCTATCAATAAAACAATAAAAACGAAGACAATTAGAATTTTATTTAGGTAAATGTTTAAAAATTAAGTTTTTATTTTTTGAAACATGCAATAATGTTATTTTTCCTTGACAAAGCAGTATCAGTATTAGTATCTGCAATATCGGTAAGTTTGTATCGGAAATATCGGAAAAGGCTCAAAAACCATATCGGCTCACCTCTAATCCACACTTTCCATGCCAACATTTTTTTTGGAAACCATGTTTATTTCTGTACGATAGTCACGTAATCACTAGACACTAAAGAAGTTTATTGCCGTCCGTACCACTTTATAAGTTTATTTTGGTACGAAACCGCCAATCTGCAAGATATATACATTATAAACCGTAAGTTGGTCGCCTAGGCCTACAAAACCTACAAAAATTATTTTCTTACGGCTTAATAACTTAACATGTTACAATGAACTGCCAGTCGATGTTCGTAACAATGACATTTGTAATTTTGTGTAAATTTCAAGACAGATCGCGGGCATCGCAACTTGCAAAATGTGTGCAAGGAACAGAGCAGAATGAATTTTGCTTATTGCGTACGCGTGAATCCCAAATTTAAGCTGAAATACGCTATATCCTCAAAAATCGTAGCTTGCTGTATTTCAGATTTGGTTAAGATACAATGAAAATTCAATATTCCATTCAGTTTTTAACAATAATATTATTTACTCAGGAGACTTTTTTTCACAGCGCATGCGCACTAACTACCTGCCATGGTGCTCATTTATTGTTTTGTTTTCGTAGAATGAATTCTTTACTGATGTTACATTAAAACTCGGGTAGGCAACATACCTATAGGGATTTTATATTTCATCTTTAAAATATTTTCCAGATTAATATTAGGACTATAAATAAATTTAACCATGTCTTGTTGGCTTACTGCGTGTTTTTTGGTTAGGTGTAAGCAGTAGGCCTAACCTGTGTTTCAATTACTTCGACGTCATTTTTCCTAATGGCATGGTTTATTCGAACCTAAGTTAATTACTGGATAACTATAAATTCTTTTCATTATATCTAATGCGGAATAAGGCAGGATAGCATACGCCCGCACGTAATAGTAAAATTTCATCATCAAGCTTGCTTTGTGCTTAACCAAATAATTTATTTTGTAAATTAGAGAATTTTTATTTTCTCACTAGCTGTTCAAGAAAGTGATATTTCTCTAAATTGTTCTTGAAGTTCGGGATCTCGCACAACCCTAATAATTTGACTTTATAGTGAGGTCCACCAGCCATGGTTCAAGTGCCCAAACCTGGCATCTTGCTGCTAGAAATGACTTGGTGATATCAGCCCAGCTTCGTAGCAACGATGTTTCACCACTGCTGTTGATCTGCTAGCTACACTTCTACTTTCAGGAAAGCATGCCTTTTATTTAATATTTTTAGCATGCTGATTCTCTTTAACTAGTTAACTTTATTCACAGACAATGTACAGCTGTCATACTCAACATTACGTGAAATAAGGATAGAAGTTATATTTAATTGATGTACATGCAAGTTCGTCATCTACTGAAATCATGCACATATGGAAATTTTTTAAGTAACCTTTGAAAAATGGTAGATAGAGAATCAACTGTAGTGTCATAACTGATGTTTTTTTCTTTTTAATTTCCATGTGATTTTTTTTTGCAAGGTAATAAATAAAGTAATTGAAAACTGATGAATCATTATTACTGTATTTACTCAAATCTAAGTCACCACTGATATTTTGAGGAAATTCATTGGGAAAAAATTATTTTACATATGAGGCCACAGGTAAACCATCACCTCAGTAGGAAATTTAATTTATGAAGTATGTTTGAAGTTTAATTTTGCCTTCGATAGAAATAGTTTTACTTTGAAACAAATAAATATATTTCACTATGTAAAATTATGATATTGTGGTTTTGGAAGCAAATAAAGTGGATTTTCGATTAATCGTTCCTGTTATTTACATTTTACAGCATCTACTGTTTACTTATTTTGGTCCCCTCAAAATTCCCATTTAAACCATGCTAAGGCTGACCGCATTCAACGATCGCAGATAATTTGTTTCCCTGTAAAGTCCATCTGCATTCACCAAAGATGATGTTCATAAATAGTTTTTGAACACTACGTGAATGCAGATAGTCGAGAAGTGCAAAAGATTACTATACATGCAAAACAAGCACAATTGTTCGTGGCAGTTTGTCTCCTGGTACCAAAGCACACAAAATTGTCTACAAGTAATATACGTAATATAAAATCTTTCATGGAAGTTTGTCTCCTGATTGCAACAATGATTCGGTTCAGAGTAGTCACTGGGATTTCCAAATTCCGAGGAATTGCTGTGCGTGTTCTACCGGGATTACTGTCCACGTGCTTGATTAAGATTAACTTTTCAGCTAACGAAAATTTCTGTCTTTTCTTAGAGGCATTCATTTAAATTTTTCAATAAAACTGCTTCAAGGACAAATTAATTTTCATTACGTAAATATTAACTAGGAATGTGCAAAGATCGTTTTTTAAATGCGAAGAGAAGTCGAAGAGAAGTTTGCATAATGCAAAGGAATTTCAAAGAAAAAAAGAAGTCAAAGGATTAAAAAACATATATTAATTTAAAGCAGATTATAGTTTTCAAGAGTATTCAACTCATTTGTACTGTTACTGCCAAAAAAATGTATGCCTACTAGACACTGAGCAATGGAATAAAACATATCCTAATCTTGCACTGCTGAAAAGATGAAATATCAAAATCTGCATACCTACAAACTTTATAAAAACTACCATACTCCATATATACAGTCCCATTTGGCACCACCACCGCACAGTGATTTAAATGGGTGGCTATCAACATTTGACCTCTTCCCTTTCCTCCTCCAAGGACTCTTGTCAATGTCAGGCTAGATAGTAAACTTGCTGGATGGTGGTGGCATTAGGGCCTCAGAGCAAGAGAGTTGAGCCACTTTCACTAGTGTGCAGTTCTTCCAAAAAGACGTATCAGCAGTGGTACACACGTCAGCCCAACTCTCACATGTTTTAATGCGTTAACGGTTATGACATCACTGCACATGACAAAATTAGAATGGCAAAGAAACCAATTTTTCAAGGCAGAAAAATCCACACTGTATTTGTGTTGTGTTATGGTCGGTCACCCTCATTAAACAGCCTTCCACTGGTGTGTGTCAGGCATGACGTCTTGTTCACCTAACAAAAGGGAGAAAGAGAAAGAAAGAGACAAAGGAAAGCAGGTGGCTGTAAAAACATTCACTCTCCCCCCCCCCCCNGGGCGACTGACCCTCCTCAATGTCAAGCTGGTAGATCATCTCAACAAGGTGGAGCTTTCAAACATTGTTTGAAAAACAGTGTTAAGTTGAGCATCTTTTCCATTGTAGTTTTCCTATCCCAGCCCCAGCGGGCTTCCTTCCATGGGAAAACTTTCAAAAGGCCGGCAGATGAAATCCAAGGATTCCCTTTTGAAAATGGGAAGCTTTGCACACCCGTAATATTAAACTCTTTAATCCAAATACATTCCCTTAAAAAATAAACAATGGGTATGATTCCATAGATTAATGCATACAAATAAAGTGCACCATATTCTTGTGTGCAAATGTGATGGCTCACGACATCTGTAGTTATTCCAGATGTACGAAGTTGTGCACACTGCGCTTCAGTGCCTAGCCAGAAGTGTAATCACTTGATGATGGTTACTCTATGGCGTTTACAAATAAAGAAAATATCGTACTGACTTAAACAAAACGTGTGAATATGTAATGAAATACTTTCAGTTGTGAACTGAAGTTATGTGAAATGGTTTGGTGACAAGAAATAAATTACTGAATCAGAAACAGTTTGCGTTATTAATGGGAAAATAAAAAAAAATTTCCGGGAATGTTTGTTATTGTTCTTATGGAGAAACATTCAGGCCAGAAAATTCCTGCTTTATAGACGGGAAAACCCTTTAAACGGTAATCTTATAAGCGGGTTCTACTGTAGTATCGATAGTATTGTTTACATCACACAGCATTATTTCATGTTCTACTGATTAAGCTTCTTCTTACATGTTTACTGCACTCGTACGTTGGCTACAATGAGAGAAAGCATATTTGTTGTTATTCTTCTTATGCAATAACAGCACTCGTAGGTTGGCGACAATGAGAAGAAATCACACAATCTTTGACACTGTATCAGATAAGGTATGATCTTGGTATTGCAAACAGAATTTGGTATAAGGTTGTGGACGCGGTATTTTAAAGGCGTGATTGTTATCAGGAACTATGATTCTGGGTTTTGTTGGTATCTTAAGGGTTTTAAAACAGCTTGGCAAGTAATGGTTGGCAAAAATCATCGCAAACAAATAAGATGCATTAATTTTAACCGAGGCATTGAAAATGGCTCGGCCGATGAAGGAACACTGTACAAAAACATTAAAATAAGTAAAAATTAAATCATGCTCAATTTTAAGAAATTGAAGTTATTTAATTTTTAGTGAATATTTTAAATATAAACTTACTTGAATAAGTTGTTTTTAATGACATCATTAGGCTGTTGGTTTAAACAAACATGCATTTTGAGGTAATGTATGTTATTTCTCAGGCCACATTCATCGTGTTCCTGTACGCTTCGTTTTTCTATGTTGGTCCAGTGAAAAACGTATTTTCGAGAACCCACTTACAGCATTGTCTGCTTCTTTCCAGTAGCCAGAAAAAAGTGAGACTCAGAATCAAGTAAATACAGTTATTTGAAGTAAATGATGTGTGAAATGCAGAATGTGCAACACATGCAAAAGAGAGCCCAATTAACTGAAAGTAAGCTACTATGCAAGAGGTGTTGGTTCAACTGGAACTAACCTTCTCAGCAAGCTTCTTCTCCAGGACATGGCACTCCTTCTCCTGTTTATTCTTCTCCTCCAGAAGTTCTTCATGGTCTTCAGCAGCAGAGTCCACTGTTTCACTCAGATGCTGGTAACAGAAAATACAGTTTCCAGTTTCCATTACATTGTTCCCAAGTTCCCACCAACCCAAGTAAATCTGGATGTAGCAATACATTTCAAATATAAACACATCCAACGTATACAGAAAACATTTTTTTTGCACCCCCCATTTTACACATTTCGTTTGGTACCATTTAATGCAAACGCAACTAAATTTTTCTCTTTTTTAACACTTTGATGTATTTCATATTTTACCTGGTCCCACGAGGAAAGTGGAAAAAAGTTATACTATAGATTCTTTCAAATATACCTACACTCAACGCGAAACTTTCAAAAAATTCAACTATGCTGCACGGTCATTGTTCAAAAATATTATTCCAACCAAATTAAAATTTTTAAATAATTTTCCATGTATTACTGTAATCACTTTCTTACCAAATAAAGTGGTACTTTATCTTCTTCATGAATATAACCACTGAACCAAAGTAAATATTCAATGTAAGCGATAAAGGTTATCACCGACTACAATTCTAATCAAAATTAAGTAGCTTAGATAGTGTTCAGAATTACAGAGTTGTTAGAAAATTACACAGTTATATGTAACTACTCAAACTCACCACACTACAATTTAAAGCCACACCTATGTAAAATTCATCCTCAGAAAATAGTCACAACGTTTGCAAATGTACGATTACTATGCCTCAGCACACAAACAAATCTGATCACTTCATCACGTGCCAACTAAAAAGAAAAAATAACAGAAAGTTTACACGAGGAATATTTACCATCAACTGAAAAGTATATACCCCTTTCTTACATCTCCTGGTTTTGCACTTTCTTACTTTTCTCACCTAATGTATTTACCTGCAAAAGGGTACCCTCACATATGGGTCACATCATACCTTGCCTTAAATAATTTCTATTATCATTTCAGTGGAAAATATTTTTATAAGATAATAACAAATATATGACAGAAAGCTACGTTTCCATAACTATATTAGGTCTCTGCACATAAGCAATACACATCGCCATGCATCAACCACCCTTTCCTTGTTTCTATTCCTCTTCAATTTCTCCAACTTAACAGAAAGCTTCACTTATGTGTTAATTATTGTTTGGCAATGTACTACCTAGAATATGGTAGTGACAAGGGATGCCAAAACAGAGAAAATATGTAAAATAAACGTGTCCTCAACACAGAAGCCAAGATGGTTATTTACTACGTATGTTAATTAGTAACGTTTTACAAATTATTTGTTTAAATATTAATAACCTGAGTGTTTTGAGTGTGTTGCTTCTGCTTCCCCCACTTTCTAATGTCCACATTTCTCCCCTCCACCATTACCTCTTCCTCTGCCATACTGATTGGCCACGTTACTGTCCTGTTCCTGGGCAGAGTTCTATTCTTGATGAAATGGCACATGGCGGACGAAAAATGAGACAAAGATACCGGTACTGGATGCTCAACGATAATACAAGAGTGTTCTATGATTTTGCAATTAGTTAAATGTTTCAAGTTCTTACAAATTGACGCATGACGTCGGTTGAACTAACGGCAATGTTACTGTCAGACAAGGGTTCTATAGTGCCGGAAAGAGGCACTGGCTAACTTACTGTGGGAAAGTTTGGTTTATTGGCCGCTGATTGGTACTCGGATGCGTTATCAGTTAGGGTGTGTGGCCCTTCTGGCATGGTTCGAAGTCAGGTGTGGGTTTACGGCTCTCCACACTCTTGGTGTAGACACAGACACTCATTTACCAGCAGAGGGAGTGGCCCAGGGTAGATCCTGGATAGGCCGCTGCTGCGGGCTTAAACTAGTGCCCTGTCCTGGGACGGTGGTGGTGCTGTTTGGCTCCCGTTGTGGCTGCTGGTCTTCGTAGGTCTGAGGTACGGACTGGCCATGACCAGTGGTACTGGAAGCCCCAGTCGTATGCGCACTACGAGCGGGTGTGGATCGCCGGCAATCTTTTTGTAAGTATAATGCACTATGGGCAAGTTGCTCAAAAACATTCAGTGAACTGATACTTTTTATTACTTCTTGGATGTATTTATTATAATTGACACCATACATTTCAGCTTGTATATGGTTTCCAGTTTCAGAAGCATAACTATATTCTACTACAATACAGTCTAGGGATAAGTGTATTTCAGGTTATGTTAACTGTTTTAAACCACACAAGAGTAATTTTTTCACCAAAAAATCACCAAGATTTTTTGACTACAAATTTTAAAGATAAAGTATTTTCATAATAAAATTTAATTATTGGCATTAAAAAGCAACATAACCCTTATGGCATCGCAAAATAATATTTCATTCAGCATTTATCAAATTTCAAAGCATACGAAGCAGGTTAAATGGCATACTAGAGGCGCTGTAATTTATTCACATTCGAAAACAACATAATCCTCATGCCGCACCTAAACAAACAAACGTCACATAAACCATAGATGCCGTACAATAGGAGAAAATGATCTCGCTGCAGTGCAAGAGAAATACACTATGTAGTTCGCACACCTGCTGTGCCATAAGCGCTGTGTGTACTGTGATGCCATTTTGTGTGGCAATTTGCCAGGGTTTTATCATCTCCAGTCATGTTAACATCTGTGGAATAACTATGTCATTGACGCAAAACATTTTTTGTAAACAGTGCAATATTTTACAAAATGTTCCATTATCTTAGGGAGAAAAAAAATCGGAACTTGCGACTTTAGTACAGAATTGAGTCATAAAGTGTTCGTTAAGGTGAATATTTTATTAATGTGCCAGAAGTCTTAACGTAAAAATTTGTCAAAATGAAAGAAGAATCCATTGTATTGCATAGGATTTAGTCGGGACCAAAACACTTGTTTGTTATAATGAAATAATTGGTAAAGTGAAGTTCGTTAAGTGGTGCTTTACTGAAAAATGCACTTTTTGGGTTTTTAGAGAGGTCGAATTCTGTATGTAGCAATTTTTCGAGGCCATTTTCAGGAACCGTCAGGCCTCGTAAAATTGGGGTCCGACGGTATACAGTAAACTTATAATTTTTTCTAACGTATTAAAAGTTTTAAAAGTTACTGGTGTATAAAAATAACAGGAGCAACTTAAAAATAATTTGAAAGCGTACTGCTTTAACTCACACCAGGCCACATTTTAGCGGACTAGCCTTAAAGCTACCCTCCCACTCAAACTCCATTATATATATATCTCCTTTCTTCTATCGCCACTGAGCAGAGATTACCATATCTCCCGTCGTTGGACATGGGAAGAAAAAGGATAGTATAGCAATGGGAGAACATGGAGAATAGGGAGAAACAGATGTCAGAAAAAGATGGTAAGGAAGAAATGAAGGGAATAAGTAGGAGGAAGAAGAAATGGAAAATAATTTGTGTAAGTCTACAACATGTGTACATGGATGCACTCACCTTGACCTGCTTCTCCAAGGATATTTTCGCTGCACTCAAGTCCTGAAGCTGTTGTCGCAGACAGGACAATAGGTCATCCTGGGCAGATGCACCTTCGTCCTAAAATACATAAGCACATAAGACAACATAAGAACAATATTGTGCCAAAACTTGCTACTGAACTGAAGAGGCACAGCTTTGTAAAGTGCAGTGAGGATATAATATCTCACACTCTTATAAAAAAAAAGTGCCTACTCATACATGTATGTATTGCAAAACAATAATATAGTGGAATCGTAAAACATAATCTCGAAAGGCAAAAAGAAAAATAAATAGATGCAGATAACAGATGTGGACCAATTTCAGAGCCAAAACAATATATCATTAACCACCAATTTAAAGTTAAGTACATTTACAGACTTGGAGAACCAAACAATAGTGATAATAAATAAATACAAAAATTAAAAATATACAAAGTTAAGGTGTTTTGGAGTGAGACAAGTTGTTAACGTGTAACTAAGAAACAAAACCATCACGTGGCACCAAAACAAAAACTGTATATCTACTGGCATTTATCTCTGCATCAATTATGCTGAATTTTTTATTCTGCAGATGTTTTTATCTTTACATAAATTTGGTCAATGCTTAAAATCAAGCATTTGGTAAATTAAATAAATGTTACTGTAAAATAACATTGCATTGTAACCATATATATACAAGGTGATGTTTTTATTTTTCTCAATAAATATTTATTTATTCATCAATATCTATTTTGTCCCCTTCAAAGTAATCCCCCTCAGATTTAACACACTTGTGCCAGCGCTTTTTTCAATCCTCGAAGCACTTCTGATATGCACTTTATGGTATGGCCTTGAGCTCTCCCAGCGATGCGGTCTTTATCTCCTCAATCGTGGCAAACCTCCATTCTTTCATGGGTCTCTTCAGTTTTGGGAACAGGAAAAAGTCGCAGGGGGCCAAGTCCGGTGAATACGGTGTTGTTTTTTGGCCAAACAATCACGAACAAGAAACGATATGTGAACAGGTGCATTATCGTGATGCAAAAGCCATGAATTGTTTTGCCACAAATCCGGGTGTTTTCTTCGTATTGCTTCATGCAAACAGCGCATAACTTCAAGGTAATATTCCTTATTGACCGTACAACCTTTTGGCAAGAACTCACTATGAACCACGCCATTGTAATCAAAGAAAACCGTGAGCAAAACTTTCACATTTGACCAAACTTGGCGTGCTTTTTTCGGTCTTGGCTCTTCTGGCCGCTTCCATTGGGATAATTGGACTTTGGTTTCGACGTCATAACCATAAGCCCATGTTTCATCACCAGTTATGACCCTTTTGAGCAAATTTGGATCGTCGTTGACGTCATTCAACAGCTCCTGAGCAATGCTCATGCAACAGTTCTTTTGATAAAAATTTAACAATTTTGGAACAAATTTTGCTGCCACATGTTTCATGCCCAAAACATCCGAAAAAATTGCATGGCATGAGCCAACCGATATGCAGACATCCTCAGCAACTTCTCTAATAGTGATTCGACGATTCTCCATAACAATTTTCTTCACTGCTTCAACATTTTCATTGGTTGTTGACGTGCTGGGGCGTCCAGGGCGGGTATCGTCATTAACATATTCTCGGCATTCTGTGAAGAGCTTGTACCACTTATAAACATTTTTTTTGCTCAAAGTAGACTCGCCAAATGCCACAGTCAACATTTTAATTAAATGAAAGCCTAGTTTAAATACTTAAATTTCACACCCTCCTATACAGTATTTAGTTCTGTAAAGTAAATTGCATTTAACTAAAAGAATCACCATTTTTTTTAATTGAGATTGGTATCGGCATCGAGATCAAAAATCGAGGAAAAGTGGAATCGTTAAATCCCTAATCGTCTCAAACATAAAATCAACATGAATTGTGAATGGAATATTAATTTAATTGAATACTCAGATGTCATCCAATTAACATGATAACACAGTAGGTTATCTGTGACCACCTTTGTCACCAATCAATTACAAAAATGTTAACATTGGACACCAATTACATTTTTCAGAGTGAAAATTCAATGTTTGGCTATCCTCTTGCAAAAAACCTGAAACATTTAAACTAAATACTAATTTATATCAACAAACATTAAACAGATACATTGGAACCCTGTTACAACAACTTTCAAGGGACCAAGTAAAATTAGATGTGTTATAAGCAGGAAGACTTTATAAAAGGTAACTCACCTTTACTGTAGTATAATGATGTACGATGACTTACAAACATACAGAATCAGCAAGTATTCTCAAAAAGAAAAAAATATTTAAACAATTAAGAAACCATTTAACCCAATTACTTAATCCCACTACTTAATATGATGATTCTTTTGGGGGNAAGAAATCATCATAATCTCATTGTTGTACTCAATTGAAAAATTGTATATTTTAATATGTTGCTTCAACAAAGCAACTGGCAAACAAAATGACGAAAATAGCACAAGATTGCAATGTTGGGCAACAATAAAGCGAAAAATAAACGACACAAGCCCTCTGCTTATCTACGAGACGCCACCTTGACCAATGTTTTCAATTGAGAAACAGGCTGGGCAATCTAGGCAGCCAGAAGTTCCCTGATGTATAATAACTTAAAAATACTAAAGATAAAATTTTTTTAAAAATCTGTAATACTGGTTTGTTTTTTAATAGATAGATGTCCTACTTTCATTAAATAGTTGTCTAATTGTGTAAGTGAATTAACCACACATTCTGGAACATCAGCTTGAGAGATTACAAAATTCCTCAACAGTCCAAGAGATTCATGAGCCTGGTGCTGTGCAACATGCTATCTTCATCACCGTCTTCATCATCACTCTCTTCTGGATCTATAGGTGTACGTACATCTCTGACAGACATGATGTGGTATATATAGTGGTCAGGCATCATCATCCACAGTCACGTGTAGTCACTATGATGAAGTGAAATTAAGTTTTTTTGTTAAGTGCTTAATTAATCTGGAGGTAACTGTTCCAATGGCTTGTCAGTGCTGTCTGGCATTGACGGCAGTGCAGATGAGAGAAACCAGCTTTTGCAAAGCTGTTTGCAAAGACCAACTGCTGAAGTGAAGTCCATGATGCAAACACCATGTGCCAAGATGTCAAGAGGTTTATTTTTTTCAATGGCTTCTTTGCTTCAAAGTCATGAATAAGTGTTCTGCACAAACAAGATCAGAATTTCTTTTTAAACACTTTAATTATGCATTGGTCCATGGGTTGTAGGCAAGAAGTCGTATTTACAGGGAGAAATTCACAATGAATGTTTCACAGTGATTTTATATCTGTTGGGTGTGTAGAACAGTGATCCATGAAAAGGATATTTTTCTATTCTTCAAACCCATCTTTGCATCGATAAAGTGGAGACACTGCATGAACAATTTGCATGTCATCCATACATTCTTGCTGCTTTAATATTTGCATGGCTAAGAGCATACATTTTTAATTATCTGCGCTTCACAGACTTTCCAATTAAAAGAGGAGGCAGTTTTTTGCTACCATCCATGTTGGTACCCAGCAAAATGGAGATTCTTTCTTTTGATTTGTTGCCACCGAAGCACTTCTCTCTCTTGAAAGAAAACGCTTTGTCCAGCAGAAGATTTTAATCCCCCCCCCCCCCNCCTCGCTACTGTCCTGTTCCAAAAGATGTGGAAGTACAGTATTCACCCATCTGTCTTTCAAATCTTCTTCCACGCTTGCACCTGCACCATACACTGATACGTATAAAATGCCTGTACGTTTCTCTAAGTAATTTCAGATATAACATTCCGGGAGCAATTTAAATTTAATTCACAAGCACATGCTACCAATGTTTTTCCGGGATATTTGTCCACATGGTTGATGAAATACAGTTTATCACTTTAATAAAAATTTGATCAGTTTTTCTTTTGTTTCTTTATCCATTTTCATTTTTTTTTCGCATAATCAAATTGTTAAAAATGCAGAATCCACAAATACAAAGCATAATCACAAATGAAAACACACAAAAGATATTTGCATTGACAATAATTAAACAATGTGGATACACTACATAAATGTGACTAGCGTTACCTACAGTGGTCATAAATAAATACACAAATACTCTAAAAAAATTGTTTTAAAAATGAGGCTTAAAAATTTTCTCCACAAAATTTAGATTATATGGCAATAATCTGAACAAGAAGTTAGTTTAAAATAGAAAATTATTTTTTTTTACTCCACAACAGAATTTATTACAGTCTCTACACAAATGCAACAATGCTATTTTCAATTGCATATTGATATTTCTCTGATACCCGACTCGCAGTGGCCATTCTCTATGGTATGTTTAATTTGTTTATATATCTGGAATGTATAAATAGTGAGTTTTGAAAGTATTCCATTAATGTTTTATACATTTATATTCTGAAATGAAACAGTTTATACCTGAATTTTTTAGCATTGTAAATTGTAAATCCAAAATTACCGATGTTGGAATTGGAAAGGACTTATTAACGTCCCCCAGTTTATTGCCCGAAGGCTTATCAGGGGATGGCTTAGAAACTAACTTATGACTTCACTTACAATAACACCCATGCCTTAACTAGGATTCGAGCCCAAAACCTCCCACAAATTGGCAGCGCATCAGCCATATGCACCACGGACGGTCTGCATTACTGATGTTATATACCGCAAACGTTGAATGTATACGCGGGTACTAAATGGGAATGAAATACATGGATTTTATGGAAGAAATTTCAGAACCGAAAAAAAAATGAATGTTGTACATGGAAAAACATTATAAATGGGGATGTTATATGCAGGTCCTACTGTATTTATCTAATAAAACTGCTAATAAAAAATTGCCATACAATGGATGCTGCATATTTTTTGCACCATATTTACAACAAAACAGAAGTTTCATTGTTTATAACACATACGAACACTCCTTTCTGAAACACTGGCTTAAAGGTGTACAAAAAGAGAGGGGGGGGGGAGGCTGGAAGTGAAGAAAGTGAGAACGTATCTGGCTCTCATCAAGTGTGATGGACTGGTGGAGAGGTAGAGGCCACAATGGGTGGAAGACTTGCCGTAGTCTCACAGTCCATAGTTTTATCTGTGAGTCAATTTGTAGGCTTCTGCGCAGCTGATGGCATGTCCAAAACTACATACGTTGTTCCAGGTGTCGGGCAGAATACAAAACCTAAGTAAGAAAATGTGAAAATGTTTTCAATGTTGTCTGTTGGTAAAGGAAACTAGTGGTTTTCTCTTAAAAATGTAACTGTATATTTCTCTGGGAGTTAGGTATGAGGTTTTACGAATAAAGTGGCATTTCTCAAATTATATAAATTTTTTAAAAGAGCACATGAAAAATTAGAGCAATTCTCATGCAGAAACCTGCATTTTTGTAGCAAGAAAATAACAGCTATTTTTGACAAAAATAACACCTGTCTTTAAAAAAAATAACACATATTTTTGAAGAAGAAAAAAAAATAACACCTATTCTTTTAGGTCTTTACTAATAAGTCGTCAACAAACAGTATTCAAAACGCAAGAGAAATCCAAGTCGTAACACAAGCAAAGAGAGAAGGCAAGAGAGCTAGAGCACAATACCAGGACAAACACTGAGGGTATGCGCATCATGCTTGGAAACATCCAGCTGCCTGTGAGGGGTGGAGAGTGCTCTGAGTTAATAGGTAATGTATAGTTCTGGCAGCCTAAGGGTGTTATCTATTTTTAGATATGAGCTGGCCTGGTCTCTACAGTGCTTACCAAGAGAAATGCAATGCACAGCAACCAAAATTTTTACGGTCCCTCAAAAACGAGTCGTTATAGAAAGACTGTTTCTTTAAGTGGGGAGTCTATGAAGATTTTCTACTGTATAAAAACTGAACATAATTTATTAGCAATTTTATTTTTATGGCTGCTTTGGTTCTATTATAAAGCTATTAGTGCATTACAGTTCAATTAATGGAGTGCTCACCTTAACTGAAGCAACAGACATCTTCAACTGTAGCTCTGTTCGCGTGACGCGCTCCTGAAGGATGTTTATCTGCTCACTCTGCTGCACGACAGTAGTCCGCAAGGCATTGCGTTCTGNGCGCTCCTGAAGGATGTTTATCTGCTCACTCTGCTGCACGACAGTAGTCCGCAAGGCATTGCGTTCTGCCAGCAAGTCTCGCACTTCCTTCTGCGACTCGGCCAGCTGTGCTTGGCAGAGATGCAGCTGTTCCTCGGAGGCAATCTCTGCCACATACTCATCCTAACAGCGATCACAACCACTAGTATCAGCTCTCATGAAAAATTTGGCACCACAATACTAGTCAGTCACACTCCAATATTCTATTAAATTCCAACACAAACAAGGTCCTCCCAGAAGTCATGGTGAGCCAGGTGTGAACATCAACAAAACTAGTTCACAGTTCACGCTTGAGGAAAATAATATGAAAGTTAATAATTGCCAGCATTTTCTCAGGTGNGCCAGCAAGTCTCGCACTTCCTTCTGCGACTCGGCCAGCTGTGCTTGGCAGAGATGCAGCTGTTCCTCGGAGGCATTCTCTGCCACATACTCATCCTAACAGCGATCACAACCACTAGTATCAGCTCTCATGAAAAATTTGGCACCACAATACTAGTCAGTCACACTCCAATATTCTATTAAATTCCAACACAAACAAGGTCCTTCTAGAAGTCATGGTGAGCCAGGTGTGAACGTCAACAAAACTAGTTCACAGTTCACGCTTGAGGAAAATAATATGAAAGTTAATAATTGCCAGCATTTTCTCAGGTGNTCAACAAAACTAGTTCACAGTTCACGCTTGAGGAAAATAATATGAAAGTTAATAATTGCCAGCATTTTCTCAGGTGTGTACAGTTCCTCACCACTATTAAATACTCTGCCACCTCGCACATTTCATTTCAGCCTTTTCCAGGGTGACTGGGAGTGTGATTTATGTACCATCCTTACAGCAGCTAGCTCTGTGTGGAATTTACTTCCTATCCTCTCATTTATGATGATCCTGCCTTACAAATATTTACTAGTACAAGGTTGACCTAAAATCTATTTCAAGAAAAAAATATACATGTAAAATACAGTGACTACCATCTCAATACATTTACTCTAGGTAAGGAGCACAATGCAGTAATGCGAAAAGGAAACTAAATTGTTACAACATGAATCCATAGGATACACAGTTTCTCAATTTATGTTTCATGAAACCTGCAAGTATGTAAAATAAGACAAAATGTACTCAATTATAAAATTAGTACTGACAAAGACTTGATGATTATAGTACCGTACTTCAAATATTTGGTTATAGACTCGCAGCTGAAATTTGAGAAAGCAAAAGAAACTAAAACCAAATAGTAGATTTTGTACATAAAATTAAAATAGTTAACATTTATACTACGTGATAATACAGTAACTATTAATAATAGGTAAGGTACCATCATTAAGTACAACAATATAATCACTCTTAACACTAAACTTGTATTTGTCAGAGAAAAGTAAACACATTTATGTACTGAATCATGCAAAGTAATCTTACTTGAAAAATTCACACTATTTAAAATTATAATTTGTTACATTTTACAAAAAAGGTGTTATATTACAATACAGAAGTAAAAATAAATAATATATTACAGTAAAACATATGTATATAAAAAAACTATCATTGAACAGCTGGGTTTAAAACAATGAAAAAAGTTGTAACGTTTGACCCTTGTTAACTGCCGAATGTTTACGTTGCCACGGCTTGCTCAACGGTAAAAACACGACTCTCAGTGAATGGACGCCAATTAATTAAGAAAGAAGAAGTTCCAGAGTATTTTNTTGCTCAACGGTAAAAACACGACTCTCAGTGAATGGACGCCAATTAATTAAGAAAGAAGAAGTTCCAGAGTATTTCGTTATATATACGTTTATTTAACTATTGTAGTTTCACATACGGAGTTCCAGTGTGCAGAGTACGAACCTCTCGCAGATAAATATAAATGTTCAGAACGGAGCCACAGTTGTTTACTTAATTATGTTCTTAAAAAAACTGGTCCGAAGAAGTTTAAAATGCGGCTACCTCCCACACCGGCAGAGACTTAAATTAACAAAGTTTAGTGGCCGATGTTGGGGTTTAGCGTCGCGCCCGACGCGCCCTAAGCGAGCATTGTACCGCTGCCCTGACGAAGTGAAGTGGCCGCCGACTGACTCTGAAGCACTCCTTCTGAAGTGAGACTGCTCGAAGGGCGACAGACAGACGCATCTTTTGTGCTGCCAATCACCCCCCTCTCCTGAGATAACGGTCTGGCCACACACGCTCTCCACAACGTTATCATAACCACGCCAGGAACTAATCCTGCACCGTCAACATAAACGAACTTCGCCATAACCATAAACAAACCTTTCCTACAACAAAACTGCGCCGGAGGAACTATAACTTGTCGATGTCACCTGAAAAAGCTAAATAATGCTGACGCTTAACAAAATTCCAAAGTTCGAAACGAAAACTGTAAAACGGACTCCTGATAAAACGTAAACAGCAGACGTCCGCCCGATAACANAATTCCAAAGTTCGAAACGAAAACTGTAAAACGGACTCCTGATAAAACGTAAACAGCAGACGTCCGCCCGATAACATACAAAAGCACACGTCTGCCGGATAAACAAACTACCGCGGGAAACGAGCCACCACGGCTTTAAACTTCAAACCTGATAAAATTATTATGAAGCTTGTGAAAGCTTAATACACACTAAAGAATTTTACACCCGTGTCCCCAAAAATTAAGAATATTGCGTCATTACAAAGTAACAACAAAGTTAAAAATAACAGCAGAAAAATAAGTCAGAAAAAATNAAAATTAAGAATATTGCGTCATTACAAAGTAACAACAAAGTTAAAAATAACAGCAGAAAAATAAGTCAGAAAAAATTTTATCAGCCACCATTCACAGGAACTTTAAATGCATCAGTCATGAAATTTTTCCAATTTTCCGCACCATAAATAATATTTCTGCATTCTTAATACAGTGAAACCATGCTAGTATGAAAAACTGATGATTGCAAGATAACTTATCACTATAGCAAATTATAGTATTAACTGCAATCACTGCAACATTTCAGGCAACATTACCATACACTGAATTCATAGGCATCCTGCATTTTCTAAATGCTGTTACAGGCATGGGATTTGACTAGTTGATCGTGAAATAAAACACAGCACATCCATAGCGACATTTTCTGCACATGACCATTGCTCACACTAACATTACTGAAATAAGATTTAAAATAGTGCGTAAACAGGTCGCAGTATTTCACGTGCCCTGAATGAATAAATGCTACACCATAAATAATTAAATTTCAACTACAGTAAGATGCAACTATGTCTACATTAATATTACCATACACCCGTCACAAAATGTTTCAGAAAGGACTGCATAGTTTATTTACTTTGTAATGACGCAGTATTCTTAATTTTCAGGACACGTGTTTCAATTTAGTTCGTTTTTCTTAAGCTTTGCTAAGCTTAGTAATATTTTTATCAGGTTTCAAATTAAAGCCGTGGTGGTCNAAAATTAAGAATATTGCGTCATTACAAAGTAACAACAAAGTTAAAAATAACAGCAGAAAAATAAGTCAGAAAAAACTTTATCAGCCACCATTCACAGGAACTTTAAATGCATCAGTCATGAAATGTTTCCAATTTTCCGCACCATAAATAATATTTCTGCATTCTTAATACAGTGAAACCATGCTAGTATGAAAAACTGATGATTGCAAGATAACTTATCACTATAGCAAATTATAGTATTAACTGCAATCACTGCAACATTTCAGGCAACATTACCATACACTGAATTCATAGGCATCCTGCATTTTCTAAATGCTGTTACAGGCATGGGATTTGACTAGTTGATCGTGAAATAAAACACAGCACATCCATAGCGACATTTTCTGCACATGACCATTGCTCACACTAACATTACTGAAATAAGATTTAAAATAGTGCGTAAACAGGTCGCAGTATTTCACGTGCCCTGAATGAATAAATGCTACACCATAAATAATTAAATTTCAACTACAGTAAGATGCAACTATGTCTACATTAATATTACCATACACCCGTCACAAAATGTTTCAGAAAGGACTGCATAGTCTATTTACTTTGTAATGACGCAGTATTCTTAATTTTCAGGACACGTGTTTCGATTTAGTTCGTTTTTCTTAAGCTTTGCTAAGCTTAGTAATATTTTTATCAGGTTTCAAATTAAAGCCGTGGTGGTCNATTTAGTTCGTTTTTCTTAAGCTTTGCTAAGCTTAGTAATATTTTTATCAGGTTTCAAATTAAAGCCGTGGTGGTCCGTTTGTTTGTTTGTTTTTCAGGCAGACATTTGCTGTTTTACGTTTATCAGGAGTCTGGTTACCGTTTCGTTTCGAACATCGTAGTTTTCAGTATTTTGTTAAGCGTCAGCATTATTTGGATACTTTCAGGCGGCGTTGACAAGTTTTAGTTCGTACGGCGCAGTTTCGATAACGTGTCAGTTTCGATAACATGTTGAGAGCGTGCGTGGCCAGGCCCTTATCTCTGGAGAGGGGGGTGAGAGGCAGCACAAAGACTCGTGTGCCTGTCGCCCTTCAAGTCACTTCAGGTCGAGCAGTACTTCAGGTTAGTCGCCCTTCAGGGCAGTGGTAGAATGGTCATCTAGGCCGCGTCGGGCGTGACGAGAACCCCCACATCGGCAACTAGACTTTGCTATTTTATTTCTCCGCCGGTGTGGNGGCCGCGTCGGGCGTGACGAGAACCCCCACATCGGCAACTAGACTTTGCTATTTTATTTCTCCGCCGGTGTGGGACGTAGCCGCATTTCATATTTCTTTGGGCCAGTTTTTCAGAAAATAATAATTAAGTAAACGACTGTGACTCTGTTCTGCCCATATTTAGTTAACTTTGCACGTTTCGGTACTCTGCATATTATGAACTTCGGCTGTGAACTGTGTCACGAAATGATAAATAAAGTATAGAACAAAATACTCTGGAATTTGAACTTATTTCTTAATTAATCGGCATCCATTTTACTGAGTCTCGTGTTCCACCTCTGAGCCAGTCGAGGACAAGCCGTGCCAACTTATAATCGGCTTTGTAACTGGCGTGCCCAACGTTACAACTTGAATAAGTTTGAAAAGTTGTAACTTTTTTGCCCAGCAAACAAAAATAATACGTTGTAATGCTCACGAAAAATTAGTCTTAGTTTGATTTGAAAGCAAAATATGTCCATAATATTACTAAAATTTTTTTGTCAAATGCCATCAGGTCTACAGCGATCTGTGTCCATGCTTGATTGTGTGGGTGGTCGTGAGATGCTTGTAGTTCGTCCTTGCATAGGAGGTTGTTCAGCGGACCCATGAGTTTGGGAATGTTAGGAATGAAATTGCGAAGCCAGTTGCAGCGCCCCAAGAATTTCCACAACTGCTTTTTGTTCACTGGTGTGGGACATAAGAAATGTGTGCATATATGTGTGTTTTGTACATACATGCACACACAAAAACACCTACATATGTTACAACGCTTGATATTTAAAAATTATGCAATTTAGTTTTAGGAGGCAGTTCTCTGGCCCAATATTGCGTATACTGCGTTTCACTTAATTTCAGTCAATTTTGACGGACAGTGTGACCAACCTATGCNAATTTTGACGGACAGTGTGACCAACCTATGCAGCATGTGAACAGTAAATGCTGTAATTTGCAAAGTATTACGTCAGTTGATGGTTGTATCGAGATATATGTTATGTTGATTTATGTAATGATTATGGGGGAAAATCGTACTCTGAATGAAAAATTATAACTTTGAAATTTAATGGCAATTACAACACTTATAATTTAAATTATGTTTTTCGAGTAATGAACAATATTTTCGTACCGTATACCATGGACCTTAAAAACATTTTAAGAAATTAGAGTAGAAAATGAGTACATCACGGTTATGTGAAACGTTTCCAACCCGGCAAACGTCATTGAGCTCTCTTTCGTCATGTTTGAGTGAGTACCTTGCTGGTGTTGTCGAATATTATATCGGCAGTTAATTATTTTGGTATTTGCGCATGCCAACAAGCGTAGTTCGATGTAAGCGCCTGTCTAGTGCGTCTTCTCGAGTGAAATGTATTATCGGCATGTGTTAATTGGTTGACTGTTCCTTGGTCCACCATTTTCCTTAACCGTCGGCCATGAAGCACGACCGGCTACGTACGTATTTACGTTGTGACGTTTAATTTTGTTGGTTGGTTTTTGTTGTGTTGTATTAATTGAATGAGTCTACAAATAAATTACTTTGTATCAGTTGTAGATACGAGTAATTTTAACGTTGCAATCGTCTAAGGATTGTCATAGGATAACACTTGTTCAGGAATTGCGATTAGGAATTACAAACTTTAAGTTATTGTGTTTCGTAAATAATACATTTCAAAGAGGTTGTTAGAATTTTTTAGATGTGCGTGGTATAAAACACTCCCTTTATACACGAGCTTATTATATTGAAATTCCAAGGATTTTTATTTGTAAGTTTAACCTTGCTTAAAATATTTACAGTGTGTATTTCTTGCCTCAATACGAACAGCGACATATTTGTAGTGTTTTTTTCTTGCTGGAAATTTTGAAATGTACGTGGTCTTTAAAAAAACACCCTTCTGCCCTAATTTATTACACTGAAAATTACTTTGTTACGTATAAGGTTAACTTAGCTGAAATGGTTTACAGTGCGTATTTCTCACATATGCAAGAACGATGCAAACAGCGACATACTGATCGCTTTTCATTTTTTTGTTGAAGTTTAATCTTTCCAAGTTATAGTAATTTGAACATTTCTGTACGAGCAAAATTGTCCACTGCACCATTAAAACAATTTGCGATTCATATTGTTATTGCATCGCAAGAAGAGCTGTGAGAGATGTTTCTTAACCATTTTTAAATTCAAAGAGATTTTGCATAATCTATATTTCCATACCATTCATGTACACGCACGCACACAATAACGCACTCGGTTGTGTTGCACTTCTCTAAACATCGTGCATTAATAAAGATTAATAACATATTTTTGAAAATTTCAAACTTAGTTTACGTTGCGATTGCAGTTCGGTCATATTATGGTATTCAATTTCATACAGAATTCATCTTTCAAGGAGAGGCAACACACAAAGACTACAGATTCCCGGAGCCCACTAAAGGTAAGATCTCTTGTGTGTGAATTCTACTGTCACCCCCTGCTAGGCATCCTTTTAACAATGAGCAGAGATGGCCTTTGAGCCCAGGATAAAAGTGTTCTATTTCCTTGCACAATTAATAGTTTAGTTTTGTATTTTTCAGAAGTACCTTACACGTCAGGTACAATATCATAACACATTTTGACGCAGAAAACATTTAAGATGCTACATAGAAGAGCCAAATACTATTTTGGTCCAGTATTTAAGCTACACGGTGTCCAGTTCATTTGTGGTCATGTTTTTTTATCAATAAACTTGCTTTTAATAAGATCTCACTTTGAATATTACAATATACACTGAAGAGCCAAAAAAAACTGGTACACCTGCCTAATATAGTTTAGGGCCCCCGCGAGCACGCACAAGTGCTGCGAGAAGATGTGACATGGACTCGACTAATGTCTGAAGGTATGCAGGAGGCAATTCACACCATGAATTCTGCAGGGCAGTCCACAAATCCATTGAAGTGCGAGGCGGTGGAGATCTCATCTGAACAGCACGTTGCAAGGCATCCCAGATATGCTCAATAATGTTCATGTCTGGTGATTTACGTGCCCAATATAAGTGTCTAAAGTCAAAAGAGTGTTCCTGGAGCTACTCTGTAGCAACTCTCGACGTATGGAGTGTCGCATTGTCCTGTTGGAATTGTCCACGTCCGTCAGAATGCACAATGGACATGAATGGGTGCAGGTGATCGGACAGGATGCTTACGTATCTGTCACCTGTCAGAGTCGTATCGACACGTATCAGGGGTCCCATTACACGCCAACTGCACACGCCCCATACCATGACAGAGCCTCCACCAGCTTGAACAGTCCCCTGTTGACATGTATGGTCCATGGATTCATGAGGGTGTCTCCATATCCGTACACGTCCATCTGACTGATACAATTGAAAATGAGACTCGTCAGACCAGGCAACGTGTTTCCAGTCATCAACAGTCCAACAGCGGTGTTGACGGGCCCCGGCGAGGCATAAAGCTTTGTGTCGTGCAGTCAACAACAGTACATGAGTGGGGCTTCGGCTCCGAAACCCCATATAAATGATGGTCCGTTGAATAGTTTGCATGCTGGCACCTGTTAATGTCCCAGCATTGAAATTTGCGCCAATTTGAGAAAGGGTTGCACGTCTGTCACGTTTAATGATTCTCGTCAGTCATCATTTGTCCTGTTCGTTCACGATCTTTTTCTGGCCGCAGCGATGTCGGAGATTTGATGTTTTACCGGATTCCCGATATTCACGATACACTCGTGAAATGGTTGTATGTGAAAATCCACATTTGATCACTACCTCGGAGATGCTATGTCCTATCTCTCGTACGCCGACTATATCACCTCGTTCAAACTCACTTAAATCTTGATAACCTACCATTGTAGCAGCAGTAACCAATCTAGCAACTTAGCCAGACGCTTGTTGTATTATATAGGCTCTGCCGACCGCATCGCGTTACTGTGATTGGGTCCATATCTGTGTTATTTGCATACACACGCCTATACCGGTTTTTTTGGCTCTCCAGTGTACTTGTTATATGCACCATTATTGGATAAATACCTTTATTTGATACCGCATTTCAGGCAGTGACGTATATAGTTTTGCCAAAAAAACTCAAAAATAGATTAACATTAGAATAAATGGGCTTAATGTGTGTTGCATACTTACGCCTGCAGATGTAAAGATGACTCTTAAGCAAGAGGTGTACATCTCTATGCGTGTGCCAACCCGACCAGCTCTAACCAGCGCACTTCCCAAGGCCCAGCGCCAGGTTATTGAAGTGGCCAAACCTTGCACCGGAGACTTAAAGAACACAACCCAGTAAGAGCGGCGACCACTGCTTTTCTCAATAAACNACTTGACACTGCCCACTAGCAGCCGGATCGAGGAGGGTGCGCATCAATTTATTTTCATTCAATGAAAAGCAGTTGGTTATGATTTCTGCGCACTTTGGCTCGCATGGGAAAGTGTTTGCAATGGGGTTCATACCAGTGTATGAAGGGATTGTTTGTAGCACTGCATGACGCCCTTATTTAGGTATATCTGCGATTGAATGGATTTGAAGCGTGCAGATGGAGCACTGTGGAGCACATGCCGCCCCCCTCGTATAAGACAACTAACCAACAAAAAGTGAACACAAGAGTGACAAATGTAACCCACACCGGCAAGCACCCACAACAGCATCTACTTTTCCATTTTGTTATGCCAAACCTTTTTCTACAAAATTTCTTCTGCCAGTGTGGGAGGTTTTTAGGGAGCCAGGAAGGAAAACGCCCACCTGCATTCATAAATTTTTCGCGATGCACTTTTTAGTATCGCGAGTTAATGGATTCTGCGGCACTATTCTCGTAATCCGTCTTGGCTCTTATTGCAACTGTTTCATGTTTCTGACGTGTAAAGTGCAGGAACAACATCAATGTCAATAAATCTGAAAGGAAAATTTTTGCAGTTTAATTTTTTTTACAATGGAACCTTTATTTACAAACTTATGTCATATTCTATTAAATGATTGAGTCAGTTGAGCTGAGTTTCAATTGTCTCTTGTTTCTGATGGCTGCAACATTACAACTTGAAGGCTTCAGTGATGGAACATGGATTCTACATGCCACACCACAGAGGTCACATAGAAGAATGAACTAATCAATAAGAAAACAACATGCTCCTACCTCTAAATCTTCTTCTTCATCAACATCTCTAAGTTTTCGTTTCTTCAGAAGTCTTTTAAACTTGCCCAGCTTATGTGCATACTTCTTCTCTGCAAGTCTTACTCTAAAGTCTGCCATATCTTCCAGACGACATTCTAATGATTCTCTAGATGCTCTGTAATGTAAAGTCATATTCCTAAAAATCATTTAAATGTGTAACAGACTAATAAACCCTTAACACTGTCAGCAAGATGTTAGTTAAATTGCTTGCCTGCAAGACTTCTCATAAATACTTCAAAATCTTAACAAAACTTAAGCTGTGACAAAATGAAGTGGAGTGGAGAGAATTGGGAGGCTCTTAACATTTAGATCTTGAGAGCAGATGAGGATGAAACAAAGCGAGCATGGAGCAGTGCCGGAATGCAAGGGCAGGGAAAACGGGAGATCCCGGAGAAAACCCACCGACCAGCAGCAATGTCTGGCATGATTCCCGCAAGCAAACATCAGGGAGCAATCCTGCCAGGAATTGAACCCGGTTCGCCTCGGTGGGTGGCAATTGTCTAACCAATACACCACCGTGGCCCCAAGATGTGACTAAGGACAACAGAGTGCTTAAATAAATGTAACCCATGATTTATAATTTTGTTTACGTAGTTTCAAATACCTTGAAGCTTTGAGCAAAAACAATTAATCTGACACTTTAATATAATCAATACAAACAGCATGTGTAGTGAAAAAATGAAATGTTTAAGAAAATATACACTATCAAGACANAAAAAATGAAATGTTTAAGAAAATATACACTATCAAGACAGAATGTGCAAAAAAACACCAGGGCAGATAATGGGAACATGAGCAAAATTATCATACTTTACAAAGCTTATGGACGTTTGAAATTGAATTATTTTCCTTAATATTTCACAGACAAGAAACAAACAGGGAGACTAGCATCACTGTAACTCTCTTCTATCTTTAAATGGGAATAAAATGTTTGCTTACCCAATAATTGCCCCTGTCTTTCTATAACAACTTGTTTTTGAGGAACCGTAATTAATATATGAGAAAAAAGTTTAATATTTGGGAGAAATCTGCTTAAAATAAATTTGTTGCATTTTTTATTGCTACACACTGTGCTTGTCTTGGCGAGCCCTGTCTGTACTGGATATAGTGCATGTCTAAAAATAGAAAACACCTCCCCTAGGCAACCAGCGCTAGACAGTAATGACTGTGACTGCACCTCTTTCTTCCCCCACCCACAACCCCTTAGACAGCCCAACGTTTCCACACATGANTTTCTATAACAACTTGTTTTTGAGGAACCGTAATTAATATATGAGAAAAAAGTTTAATATTTGGGAGAAATCTGCTGAAAATAAATTTGTTGCATTTTTTATTGCTACACACTGTGCTTGTCTTGGCGAGCCCTGTCTGTACTGGATATAGTGCATATCTAAAAATAGAAAACACCTCCCCTAGGCGACCAGCGCTAGACAGTAACGACTGACTGCACCTCTTTCTTCCCCCACCCACAACCCCTTAGACAGCCCAACGTTTCCACACATTACTAAAGACACGTGTTTGTCTTGACATTGTATTCTCACTTACTTGCCTTCTTTAGTTTCTTGTGTTATTACCAATTCAATTTCTCTTGGTTTTTTATTGCTGTTTGTTGACAGCTTTTGCGTAGAGTTGTATTCCCATGCGGCAACATTTGTGGCTTGATTTTGTGAATGATTGATGACAACCCACACATTTTAAACGGACTTGCCATTTCGTTAATTGAGTGGAAAGAGAGCCAACTTGTCACACTATAAGTAGTCTGTTTACGGTGAAATGAGCACTTTTGAAAGTGCTTTTTTGTTTCTTATGTTTGCATATCCTTCCACCTCATGTTTATATAAACATTGTCATGTAATCTCATTTCACGTATACATCAACTACACACGTCTGCTACGGTTTACTCAATAAATACAAAAGCACCAAGTAATCGCTTACGGTGAACTACAAACGACAGAACATTTCGGTTTAATAACATAAAATGACAAAAATATTTTGCATGTTGAAGTGTTTTGAAGTTACGTGTGCATTTGACTTCAGTAGACTAGTGCAAAAATCCCATTTTTCCATTGCATTAAGTTGATATTAGACATGGCTCATGTTTTTCCAAACCAAAATTCAATGTTAGGTTGCCTCTTACAAAATCTGACAATACTTCAAAGAAACATTAATTAAAATGGATAAAGATATCTTCCAAATAAAATGATACAGCAGAAGGATATCTGCGACTTCCTTTGTCACCAATCAGGTACAAAAACGTTCACATTTGACACTGCCTACATATTTCCAAGGGAAAATTCAATGTTTGGAGTCATCTTGCTGAAAAATCAGATCATATTTCAATGAAATATTTGTTTATATTAATACACAGACTTTTCCAATTAAAATTATGCCACAGAAGCCTATCTGCAACCTCCCTTATCCTCAAACAATTACAAAAAATTAAACACTAGATGCTGCATACCTTTTTACGCCATATTTAAAAACGAAACTGAAGCTTCCTTGTTTATGCCACATACACTGCTTTCCGAAACACAGGTTACAGAAACTGTTGCTGTGTTTTCACAGGCAAGAGTTGTATTTGAGAGTAAATTTTTAGGCTTTCACACAACTAATGGCATATCCAAAAAACTAAGTGTAATAAGTCGTCAACAAAAAGTAATGAAACCCAGGAGAAATCCAAGCCACCATAACACAAGCAAAGTGACAAGGCAAACGAGCAGAGCACAATGGCAGGACAGGGTGGCTAACAAAACCCACAGAAAAAAAAATTTCCTGACATTTCCCTGACCTACCCATACATAAACAAAAATTCAACTAAAATCACCTGAGATACAATCGTGTTGTGATTGTATCTTCTCTCTAGCATAATTAATTCTCTGACATAAGGGATGTTACAGCTGTGCTCAAAACTTTTGTATCATGTAAAGTTGTAGAGTGAATTTGAGGTGTAGAAAGTACCGTGTAAGAGAGAATTTTTTTTGTTTATTGCCATTAGATAATGTGTTTTATATGTTGTATAAACTTAGTAATGTTGTGGAGTGAGATCAGTGAAAAATGTTTGTATATACGTAGTACTTCTTAGGCTACTGTTAAATTATTTGTGACTTTTGGAGGATAGCAAGTTGTAATTATATTGGTATTACTTGCAGCCTATATTGTAATTCATGTAGAATATTTAATAGATTTGTGAGTCACTTTTAATAAGTGGTGAGAAAAATGTGTTGTGATTGTATCTCAGCTGATTTTAGTTGAGTTTTGTTTATGTATGGGTAGGTCAGGGAAAAGTGTGGAAATGTTTTTTCTGTGGGTTTTGTTAGCCACCCTGTCCTGCCATTGTGCTCTGCTCGTTTGCCTTGTCTCTTTGCTTATGTTATGGTGGCTTGGATTTCTCCTGGGTTTCATTACTTTTTGTTGACGACTTATTACACTTAGTTTTTCGGACATGCCATTAGTTGTGTGAAAGCCTAAAAATTTACTCACAAATTCAACTCTTGGCTGTGAAAACACAGCAAATCTTGTGAGTCAGTTACAATCTCGCTTCCCCTGCATTGCTTGCAGCCTTCTGCCTCTGTCCCCCAAAAAAAAATTTACATCCAAACTGGGTAAATCAGGACATGTTCACGCATCTCTAATGGAAAATGTATTTTTTTTACTAATGAAATGCAAATTTATAAATTACAGTTAACGTATTCTGAGTAAAATGATACTCCAGTTATTCAGAAAAGATTGATAGGACTCCGGCCGGGCCCCAGAAAGAATAAATTCCTGGATGGACAGACCACGCCAGAACCTGTCCTCTGTGATGCTACGTACGTCACTGTACTTACGGCCTATATCTAAAGTTGTGCTTGCGCCTACAGGATACCCACTGAAGATCTAAATTCATTTACTCTTCTTTTGGTGTTATCGTATAACAGTAACGTAACATCTCAGACTCTGCATCGCTGTGTACCCACAGCTATTCCACTGCCTCATCACCAGGTGATCAAGAAAAGGACTAGCATAATCCACAGTGCCCAAGCTACTCGCTCTGGTGAGCAAGGGCCAGATGCCCCTAGGATTCAAATGCATCAGACCATCATAACGCCTTTAAAATCCTCATTAAAGAGACTCCCTTTCCCTAGTCTCTAGAAGGATACTGAGCCACTGCACCATCACCACGTTGATCAACTGGCGTCAAGGTTACAGTCCGTACAACATTTATCGTTTTAAAATGTTGCAACTTGCAGCTGTGTTTTAGTAAATATTCGCTGCAATTTTTTTATTTTAACATTTATTAACCAAACTTTACACTTTTCAAGTTTTCAGAAAATCTGTCCTTTCGAATGAAGTGCCGTGAGAACGAGGTTAGAGTGTACATTAATGTAACTTTACCAAACTGCAATCCACACAAATACATATTCTAAAAACATGCCTATACTGTTAAACGGCAGTGTTTATGTTCTTTTAACTTTGTAACTAACTTGGCAGCATATTTCCCCAGCAATTCATGCCATAACATCAGTAATAATGTTGTATTAGTTCATTATTTTCAATTTTTTGTTTCTCACGTCAGTATCATTTCACATTCAATCATATTGTTTGTTTAGTTTGTGCATTCACTATTAGATTATCTATAATTGTGTTTCCAGTTTATTCCCAATGTGGTAAAAATATTTAACTGACACCAATTTTTTTCAGTAAAATGGATTCACACTTGGGTACAAGATTTGAAAATATTTTGAAGTTCTTGATTATGGATTGGGCTAAAAATAAGATTCGACCTATACCAACATGTAAGTAAATATTTTAAATGTCAGGTTTCAAAATGCCAGCCAAATTCATGTTCAGAGAACATAAATATGGGAACCAGAAAAAAAAATTCCGAACTAAATTTATTGAGTTTAGAGGCCATAATTGTAGAAAAGGTACCTAGTGGAGGAGGGGTTTAGGACCTTATTAAAATGATGTATCAACTGAATGATTGTATTAAATGCATTAACATTACACTTATTTTTATATTCATGCACATAATATAAGAAGAAACTGCACACTAAGTACCATTAATTTTTAACAATTTTGACTTAGTAACTTGTTACATAATGGAATGACTCATAATTTTCTGCCAACTTGATGGTGAGAAATCCAGTCATTCTGAAGATGATGTAACTAATATGTGTGGATAATATTTTATTTTTCTATACGTTTAGTAAATAAAGTAATTTGTTCAGAGTTTAAAATTTGAGATACAATCATTTTGTATTTAATTTATATACTTTGATTTTCAAAGTTTATAATTTCATTTTGAGTTGTTTGACAGAAGCAATAAGATGCAACACCTTTTTCTTTTACCAGAATGCTAAGGACACGTAGCTGGCTGTCGTAATATGGTGCAATATGGTGCAATATAGGTAGGATGACAAGGGTCGCACTGTGGCGACGTGATGAGATACACGCCCCTGTTGCGAGGGGTGTGTGTGTTATTTTTAGATATGACAGCATCACACAACGCCCCGATTGGGCAGTTTCAGTAATACAATAAAGCTTCAAGAAAATACTTACGTAGGCACAGCCTTCGTGCTAGCCCAGTTTCGGTTAACTCAGTGCTAGTCAGTTTCTAGTCGAGAAACCAAGTTTAAGTCAGTTTCCAGCCAGTGCGAACCCAAGATGGATGTTTGAAGAGTACACGTGAGTCGTGATTGCAACTCACACCGGCAGCACCTGCGATCTTTCTTTTTCATCATATTTTGGACTACCCTTAAACTACTCAATTATTTCTGCCGGTGTGAGGGGTCATTCATTCAGGGTGCTGGGAGCGTGTTTATTTTCTCCCCTGCCTTCGTAAATATCAACACGAATCAAGTTTTTTCGACAGCAGAATAATCAATAGTGTGATTCTCATTACGTTCCTGCTTGTTTGCAGTATTTTATTTATGCCGCTGCTGTAACTGAACTGCATAAGTTAAGCGAGCTAATGTTCGACTATTTCAGCAACCGACACATCTCGAAACATTACAATGTATTTGGTAGCAAGGTATGTAGTCATTTTTTTCCAAATTTGACTCCAAATGTGCTTACTTTACCATCAATAGCCTATATATTAATCACTGCTTTTATTAAATAAATTTTATAATGCTGACAAATTCCTACAATTGCTGGACTGAAAATACTGTACCAAGAAACTGTTGTATTCGATTTTACAGCAAAACCTCTTTATATTGACCCCATTTAAAGCAATTATTTTTTCTATAACAACTAATTTTTGAGGAACTGTAAACAATTTGAGGAAAAACACGCAAAAAATTAATTTATTGCACTTTTTAAGGGTGCCAGTGTGTTGTACTTCTCCCTGTACTGGACATAGTTTATAAATATAGATACCACCCCCCAGACCAACATCGCCTATCGACTCCAACCATCATCTCCTCCTCAGGCAGTCAAATGTTTCCACGTGTTACATGACTGCTGTCGTGTGCCCTGCCATTGTGCTCTCGCTTGCTTGCCGTCACTTTGCTTGTGTTGTTATGACTTGGATTGCTCTTGGTTTTGATTACCGTTTGTATTATGCTTAGTTTATTGGACACGTCATCAGCTGTGTGGAAGTATATACAAACTGACTCAAATACAACTCTGGACAACAGCTAATTTTATCACACACGGTGTGCAACCACTGCAAGTCTTGTGGCCTCCACCTCTCCCCCAGACCATCACACGTGACGAGAACNCCCCAACCACCCATTTTCACATCCTTAACCCAGTTCATCAGAGTAAGCTGCTTAAAATAAGCAATGCCAACTATTACAGTATGCGATAAAATACTGTATATGAAACATTAGGTGTGGAATCATTTACAAGACATTTCGTTATTTGTACTCCACATTAGTTCGGAATAGATATCTATTAGGTAAACTGTACTTCAAATTATCTTGTTCTGCTGTAGTTTCTATACTCATTAGGTGTGCCTAACTTACCCATGCTGGCCGATGTTCACATTCTTAGCACATCTACAGTAAAAACAATTGCCTTTTTCCATTTTAGCATGATCAGACAAATATTTANTTAAAATAAGCAATGTCAACTATTACAGTATGCGATAAAATACTGTATATGAAACATTAGGTGTGAAATCATTTACAAGACATTTCGTTATTTGTACTCCACATTAGTTCGGAACATATCTATTAGGTAAACTGTACTTCAAATTATCTCGTTCTGCTGTAGTTTCTATACTCATTAGGTGTGCCTAACTTACCCATGCTGGCTGATGTTCACATTCTTAGCACATCTACAGTAAAAACAATTGCCTTTTTCCATTTTAGCATGATCAGACAAATATTTANGATGTTCACATTCTTAGCACATCTACAGTAAAAACAATTGCCTTTTTCCATTTTAGCATGATCAGACAAATATTTAGATTTCATGCTGGTTAGAGATAGACAGCGAACAACCTCCTGTGTTTTTTTACATCAAGAGAAGGTCGCAGATATCCTTCTGTGGTATAATTTTCTTTGGAAGAAATCAGTCAGTTTATTAATATAAATTAATAATTCCTAAAAATATCTTCCGATTTTTCCACAAGAGGCACAAAACATTGAAAATGCACTCAGAAAGAAGTGCGCAGTGTGACTTTATTTGGAAGAAATTTGTTTATTAATTATAAATTAATGTAGGCCACCAAACATGAAATTTCCACTTAGAAGAAAAGTATAGTACATCATGTTGAATGTTAATTTTCTAATTATTGATGACAAAAGAGGTCGCAGATACCTCCTGTGGTACCATTTTATTCAGAAGATGTCTGTTTATTAAAATAAAGTAATGTTTCATTGATATATTCTTTGGTTTTTCTGGAAGAGGCCACCGAAAATTGAATTTACACTTAGTTAAGTACGCAACATCCAATAATAGTTTTTGTAATTGTTTGCGGACAAGGAATGTTACAGATACACTTCAGTGGTATCATTTTATTCTGCAGACGTTGACATGTGACGGTTAGGGCTAAGCTAGAATGCGTCACTTGTGCACAAGGGTTCTTAAGGTGTCAGGTCAGTGACACAAGGGAACGACAACTCTAGTGAGGTGGAGTTGGTACAATGGTGCATTTAGCTTTTATCAGTCCTGTACACAGGGTTGGGCGGGTAGACCATTGGCAATGTACGATGTCGTCAGTAAAGTCGAGAGCCCTCTGGGCGGCTAAGGTTGTGGCCCGTGTTGGCTTACCCGGGGTTGACTGACTATGGGCAGCGGGTGTCGGTGCTCAGGGCTCCGTCCTAGAGCGACAGGCGGTGTTGTGGGCGTCGAGCTGGTCCTCGGTGGTACTCGGGCCGCCTGATTGCTGGATGCAGTAGCTGACTTAACCAGACGGGTGGCGCTGGTGATGCCCTAGGCCGCATGCAGGCCCAAGCGCAGTCAGACAAAGATGAGGTGCGGCTCTCCAGTGGTCTTCTGGAGCAGCTCGAAAGGGATCTAGGGGCGACTGTGGGGTTAGACTCCAGCAGTCGGACGGTCTGAGCTCGTTCCAGAGAGGAGATGTACCTGAAGGCCCGCTGGGAAGGGTTACTTAGTGACTGATTGGCTGCAGGGGCAATAACTACCTTCTTATTGTTCCACTTTGTGCCTTCTTTATGGGTGAATGGCATTGGGTTAGGTAATAAAGATCCAACTCAACAAACAGGGGCAGGTGACTGTTTCCCTAGCTAAGGTGTGCCCAGAGGGAACCAGGTCACACCGTGTCAGTCATGTCATTCCAACTGGCGAATCTCATGTGATGGATGGAGTGGGTTAGCTGACTTGATGTGGCCCTACCGCTTCGTTGNTGTCATTCCAACTGGCGAATCTCATGTGATGGATGGAGTGGGTTAGCTGACTTGATGTGGCCCTACCGCTTCGTTGTGAGTCGCTTAGAGGCGACCAAGTTACTCCTCGTCAGTCCTGGCAATCCAACCAGCAAAGTGCACACGGTGGATGGAGTGGGTTAGCTGACTTGGGTGCCTACTTACTTCCTTACAGAGTGTAGTGGGGGGCTCTACCGTACGTATGCACCCAGAGCCTTGAAGCACTTGGTTAACAGTATGAGTGGCCGGCGAATGTGTGGTGTTTTCTATGTACGTGCCACCCAGTCAAGGAAAACTAGCAGTCCTAAGCTAGTTGCAGAAATCACATTAAAAGCTGCTGTCACCTGCCTCTCCTTTGAAGGGATCANAAAACTAGCAGTCCTAAGCTAGTTGCAGAAATCACATTAAAAGCTGCTGTCACCTGCCTCTCCTTTGAAGGGATCATGCTTACCAGGTAAAGAGATGTCAAACGTTCACTCTAGAATAAGAACGCCGTGTGGTTAGACTCGGACGTGTTTATTCAAAGTAGAATAAATCCAGTTGCCCGTACTCTCTCCTAAGCTCTCGTGATTTCTAAACAACCTGTGGAAGTTTCGTTAAAACAGGTGAAGAGGACCTATTGTCAAAAAAACTAGAGTGAACGAATTAGGTAGCCTTGAAAACAACTTAACCGTAACTATTGACTACATTGTTCTGAAGGGACTCTGGTATCACTGCCAAAGTGGCAAGTGTGATGTAGGGGGTTGAATACTTCTTCGGGGTTAGCTGGTAGCTGGTCTGGAAGACATCTAGGCGGTTGGTTCTTCTTAAGGAAGATGGTAGCATAGAGCTCTATCACAATTGTCGTAGAGTGAACTGCTGAGCGTCCAAGACAACTCACGCTCTGGGGGCGTATCTGACATTATATAAAACTTGCCGGTGCTTCCTTCGGTTCAGACATCTTCGGCAAAGTTGCTTCTACCTTTGTGGCAGACATACCCGGTAACCCTTGCTGCACTCTATTGGAGAAGGAATGAATCAGGGTAGTTTCCCCATGTGCGGGTGGTATCTGACGCTCGCTTAGGGGCAACTAACTTCTCTTGGCTTGCCAGACAGGGCGATTGAGTTACGTGCGCTTCTAGCATATTGGCTAGTAGTGGCTCGTCCGCCATTTCCTTGGGGGCTCCCAGGTTGGGAGCATGCCTGTCGGCTCTGGATGCAAGCCAACTCGGGATGCGATTCTCTGTTTAGATGACTTGTCGCTGCACAAAACGAGTTGGAATAAAAAAAACTATTCCCAATACGTGTCACACCTTTACGTCTTACTACTTAATTATATTAATATTCCATTCAAAAATAATTTTGATTTTAAACCAGAAACTATTGAACATTAATTTACAATGCTTCGTAAATATTTGCACTGCTCAATATTTATCACACTTGGGGAACATATGGAGTCTACACCTCTCGGGTACCATTTTTCTTTTGCAGTATATGTCTTCCTATTAAAGTAAATTTACATTTTAATTTTAAAATGTCTTGATTTTGTGCTAAAAATGAACAACGACTCCATGCATAAAATAGCAAATTCTGATGTATAGGGGTAGGAGATAGGTATCAATTGGTCCAAAATCACCCAAAATATTATAGCAACCTTCTTTCCATAATGACCTAATTTTAGAAAGGTTCTACTGTATGTGGTATAGAATCATTTTCATATAAGTATGGATTTGTTACGTTATGATCTCAAATGGGGTTTTTATACACAAAATGAACTTCTTCACTTGTGCTAATTAAGCAATATGTATATTTTCATTTTGGTTTGACTCTATTACAACACATTAAAAACCAGTTCTTGAATTCTGTTGTATAGAGGTTTTACTGCCTATCCATTCAAGTCTAAAAAATTTATCTCGTATGACAAACAGCAAGATCCTTATCTGTGCTGCAGTCACCATCATATTTTGCACAACATAAATTTTTGTTAATTACAAATCCCATTATTTTACAGAGTAATTTGTGTGCAGGTATGATACAGAACTCACTCGCTGTGTGAAGCCATATCTTGAAGGGTGTCTTGAAAGGTCTGCACTAATTCACTGCGCAGTTTGTCCTCGCGCACAGCAAAAACATGCTCCTTTGTAGAACACTCTTGCTCCTTGGCCCGGAGCTGCTGTGCCAGATCTGTGCTACGACCATGCTCAACTCTCAACTCTGCATGCAGCCTTTCCACCAACTTCACAAGGGACTGCACATATTAGCAAAGGCAATTTGTTACAGAAAGAAATGTTGCACTAGGCAATGATATACAGAGCTGCTACACGTGACTTGTAATTTCAAACTGTACCTGCACTGAGCCAGAAGCAGCACAGGACATCGCTGATAGGCAAGAAGGTTTAAATCGTAGGGAGCTCAAAAACACTACGGCATGCAAACCTCAAACACTCCTCACCTCTGCATTGGCCAACGATGCATCCTTGTGATCTCTTAAACTGACAATGGAACTATCTGCACTACTCTCTCTTATTGCTGAAACACACAAAACCACACAACAACTGTGGAACATCACAAACAAACATGTTTTCACCTGATACATCAACAGACACAAGGAAACACTCACTTTGCCGTCGCTTTTGCAGGTGTTTTGCAAACAAGGACATACGAGGTGGAAGCTTCTTTTTTGGCCGGGGTGGGAGTAGAACCTGCGAAAAAATGTCTATTGTTTACACACATTCCAAGTGAAAATCTATCATTTTAAACAACAGAATGACATTACTGCGTAAAAACCAACTTTACAGTACAACCCTTCTATACTGTCTTTTTGGGAACACAGAAAAAGCGGTGTTATAAGCAAGAAAGCCTTATAAAATGGAAAGACAAAATTCAATATGTACAATGATTTTAATAAATGACAGAATTGTATAAATAGGCACTATTAAGTACTAAACTAATCCTTCATGATAGTTACACTCCTGGTTGCAATTCCATGCTTCTATAAATAATAATGTATGTATCTAAACAAAAAATTGACTGTTTCACACAGTAATTAAGGCAGTAGTATGCTCTCTGAATATCCAATGATACATTAGCTCGTAATTTACAGTTGTTACTTTAACTATTTCATTGTTTCCTGTGATTATAGTGGGTTACTGTTAAATTTTATTGGCACCACTCACATTAATTTTTCAAAAACTGTTTTGAGGACGAACATGTCTGCAATTTCACATAGGTTGCAAATGTATTTCACAGAATTCTTTAGGTGTGGATAAAATTAACATACAAAAGTAACCAGAAAGATTATATGCTGTAGAATAATTTCAGTGTCACATGTGACACTGAAATTATCCACAGGAAAGAAATACACACAAGTATTCAGTATTCAACGACTTCATGGTAGATGATATACATAATCAATGAAATAAGTACAGTAAATAATATACAAATTAAACAAAACATGGTGCTTACGTTAAAAATAAGTTATACGTTTAAGTTACAGAAAATGGTTTGGTGACATGAAAATTATTTTTTAATAGAAAACAGCTTACACTATTAACGGGAAAGAGTGAATATAATTTCAAAGAATTGTTTTAACACTATGCTTATGGAGAACTGTTGGGACAAAAAATACTCGTGCATTAGCGATCAACATACTTTACAGCATACGTAAATGGAACCACTGTACGAGGATTCAATGGTATCCTATAAAATAACAAAACTTAAACAATTTACACAATTCACTGTGTATTGAATACTTTTTCCCCAAGACAATCTTAAAAATTTCTGGATGGCAGGCTATATACCATCACACCTCTCCCTTTTCTCTCTCGATGCCCCGCCCAGCAACAAAGCAGTGCTTTCTCACATGTATACCTCTTCCTTCAAGCTTTCGTTGAGTTTGTGTACAGAAGAGGAGTGTCAACCATAGTCAGGAGCAGGAAGAAGTTGCAAAGAGGGAAGGGGCAACAACACTTCTATTATGGAAGAAGAAGCCGAGTGTCGCATTCATTCCAATACTACACCACTGTAAAGAATAAGAAAAACTACCCACATAATGTTTCAAATTTTTAGCACTGAAGACATTTAATTATTTTCCAAACAGATCAGAATCACCACATGTCAATGAAAAGAAAGGAAAATCTCTTACAAAGTTACTCAATGGGACACCACAATTTGCTGGTGCAATTTCATTGCAGAAAAATGTTGCAAAATAAAAGTGCAAACTACACACAAGTATAATCTTCAAATATCCGCGCTTTTCACAAGCACATTCACCCAAATTCACAAGTAAAAATATTAATTAATCATACCTTAGTGCCTCTAAATGTGTAACAGGACTAATTTTAAAAGCTAGTTTCCTAGCAGCAGAGACGACGGTTTACTTTCAAAACAAAGATATTTCAATTCAGGTCATAAATATGATGTAGTAAGAAAAATTGTGCTGACTCTGAAAAGCATTGGGATTTCCACAACAGCACATGTTAAATATGTGAAGTTTATAACAAGGGAAACAAAAAATGAATGTGATCAATGTCCAGTCCTATAAAGCTCAACGGTATCTAAACAATGAGTGAGGCAGTATTGTGTTAGGTGTTGAAGTCAGTCCCACAGGGATAAAATATTCATGGGGAGAAATACTTTCAATATTAAAAAAAAAGGGGGGGGGGGAAATTGAGAGAAAAAAAAGGGGCGAGGGTGACGGAGAGGTAGAGAGGTTATTGGTTAGAATTAGCATAATTTGAATGATAAAAAGTGTGAAATAAGACACAAGCAATAGCAGATACTTTTGTGTAGGTATTTAGCAATTTAGCATGGTTGTCCAGCTCAGCAACTTTTGAGCCTAAATCCCAAAATAATAAGTGCCTAAATCTGGTCTTCGTGATCAATTTAGTAACCTAAATGGTGATCTTAAAGGGGTTTATGACAAAGCTACAGTTTGCCCATAAAGCAGTAAGTTCACTTTCATAAGGATACCATGCTTATTGCCAACTTACTTGAAGGAATTTATGTGAAAATGGCTACTGGCTTTCAACAATTTGCAGTTATTCTATGAAAATTTTATAACAAGAGAGACCTGAAAATTCCGTAATCACAGTAACGCAAAAAATTAACTTGAATTTTTACGTATAACACAAAGTATAATTCACAAAATATACAAAATCATGTTGTATTTTGTGAATTTGTATTGTTTTATATCAGAGCTTATTCGTACAAGGATTTTGTGTGCTTTCGCATTCTCAATGGAAAAACTGACTTTAAGAGATNGAGCTTATTCGTACAAGGATTTTGTGTGCTTTCGCATTCTCAATGGAAAAACTGACTTTAAGAGATTGATTCTGTACACTCAAATGTAAATGTTTACTTCCCACCATGCATTTTAAGGTAATCGGTACCATAAGTGTAAGTGATGTATCACTTCGAGTAAACAATTGAGTACCCAGTGTAACACAAATTTACATGTCAATTAAGAAACTATGCCTGCGTACTGTTCACTGCTACCATGGACCATGTAATCTATGGAAGAGACAGGCACCTATAATTTTGTTAACATACAAAGAGTTGTCACTTTTTAGCCAATAAATATTTATTTTTCATGAACTGAGGTGAAAAAATGTTTATATACTTTTACAAACTTATAATATATTAGAACATAGGATGGTCACTTAATTTTAATCCCATACTCTTAAAACTAATTCTGCTTCTATAATGTATTCACGGTAACTTCAAGATTTTCTGAAGCCCTGCTAAAGATCTAATTTCAGGGAGCCGATTATGTATCCTTCCGCAGTATGTAAACAAAACATTGCCATGTGACACCTGTCAAACGTTTTGTAAACAAAAACAGAGCCATGTGGGAACTGTCAAATATTTTGTAAACAAACAGAGCCATGTGGGAACTACCAAATATTTTGTAAACAAACAGTGCCTTGTGGGAACTGTCAAATATTTTATTAACAGTGTCCATGTGGGAACTACCAAAATTTATTTTTGAAGAGAAACAATGCCATGTAATCTCAACTGTCATATACTTTAATAAAATTCTCTAAATGTCTAAAAAATGCTAATCAATTTAGCGAAATGTTGTAATACATACAAAAAGGTAGATTGAAGTATATATCGGAACTGTTAATTATATAATTTAATTAAAGTTTACTTATTGTATTAAGATTTATTTACATATTTGCTGTAAGGAAAAAGTTAAATTTTACATAATAAACTTTTGGAAGTAGCACTCAGGTTAAAGATTTCACTGTGATAAATGGTACCGTATTTTATCGCATATAAGTGGCACATTTTATTTAAAAAAAAATTTATTGAAAACTTGGGGTGCGACTTATAAGTGAGAAAAATTCCTCCAGCCCCGCACTAACGTTTCATTTACTACGAATTCACGGCCCGCGGCTCGATTTCCAAACTCTTCAGCGAACAAAATCACTTTCATTTTGAAACCTGCGGTGTAGGTACATCTCTGTTCCATCAAGAACTGTCGCGCTTCTTCACTGCAACATAAAAACAACACTATGCGGCGGAAAGACGAGTCACGGCTAACATTTGGCACTGAAGAACCAACGCTAATGTGCTGCCATCTCTTGGTCTCCACAAAAAGCTTTCGAAAATAATCGATTATCAGTTGGCGGCGACCAAAATTCGATTCCTTTGCATTCTTTGCGAAGGGAATAACGTAACGGAAATATTCAAATGCCTTTCTATATTTTGCACGTTTATTTGATAAACTGCAGAAATAACAACGCTAATACTAAAATTACATCTTAACCTAGAATTATCTTGTAAGTAGAAAGAATGTGTTACGTTAGTTTTATAACCACAATTCAGCGTCTCCAATATGGCGTGGTTATACTTCTGAAAAAAACGTGCCCAAACGAACAAGATGGAGTGTACGAGTCCGCTGGACAACAACTGAAATTTATTTAATTTCAATTAATAACGGTGAAATCTTTACCCATGAGTGCTACGTAAAAATGTAAATATATAGTTTAGCAATATTAACTTTACAATTACGGCATTAAATTTATACATATTAATATTTAACCTACGAACTATTTCTTTTCAGCTATAACCAACATGTCCCTTCAAAATCCGTTGTTAATTCTTACGGACTTTTAACAAATTATTAAAATTTATTGAAAAAATATACTTAAAACTTAAAACAACCAATTTATATAGTGCTTCAGTGCTAAAAGCAAGACAAAACCTTTTTCCATATACCATTTTTTTATAACCAATTGAACATGTAACTCCTAGGGTGATTTTTCAAAGGTTCTTTTCAAAAGTATCGAAGATACCGTGAATGGATTATATAAATAATATTCTCAGTTACTATTTGTCATTAATTACTTTTGTAATGCCTAAAAATGCAGTAACCATAAGACAGCAGGGAGAAGACTGTCACACAGACTATTTTAATGAGTCCGGCACATCAATACCAATGTGTAAATATTTGCAGTTTCCAAATTTTTGGGATGTGTCCATTATGTCTCATCTTCACACCCTTCAGCAAAAATACCGGAACTGATATTGGGTGCATTCAATGGAGTGATTGTATCATAATTTTTTTGCTACCAGCAAATTCTGTCATTATCTGGTTGTAATGTTAAAATGCACATTGAATATGTGGTGATTTGTGCATACTAGCCGCATGTTTAACGTTCTACGTCCCAACCTATTATTTTACCCTTAGAACTGTCGGCAAAATGTTTCTTGAACTATGGTTAGCACACTTCTTACATAAAACTGTGTTCTAAAAATGTTAATATTATTTTTTTTAAACCAAATAAATTGTAAAATATAAGAATATTGTTGCGTATATTTTCAGTATTATCTCATCATCAATNTATTGTTGCGTATATTTTCAGTATTATCTCATCATCAATGTTTTACCACAAGTTGTTTCTATTTTCAATTTGTTCGGTTTAGCTTTTTTCTTCAGGTATTGGAGAATGTTAAGATGGATGGGTAGTTAATTTGTTTTCGATTTGGATTTTCAAAATTTTTAGTTTTGTTTCGACAGTGTGACTTTTTAACTTGGCCAAAGTTTTGGATTTTATTTCATTATCTTAGTTTTTATAAATTTTTATTTAAGAGTCATTTTCATAGCCAAATGGCTGAAGTCGGAATTAGTTTGGCTTGTCTCTGCTAAGTTCTTGCGGGTGCGCAGGCCAGTTACGGGCCCTGCAGACCTGGATTTCCATTCAGCCGGCCGCAGCTGCGGTTGTACGTGCACGTGTGCTTGGGTTGAGCGGACATGCGAGCCCGGCAGGCGGCTGTAGCGTGGCTTGGGAGTGTGCTGAGCTTGGCTGAACCACTCGTGGTTAGACCAAGGTTCGTAGTGCATGGACTTGTAGGCACCCTGAAGAATGAAGAAATGGTAACGTACGCAGCCGCGGGAGCTGGTGGGAGTGAGTGTGTGTGTGAGGTTGCTGGCGGCTGCCTAGAAACAAGCCAGGTAGTGTGCCATTTTAAAATATGTCACAACTATTTTAATGTTGCGTCACTGCTAGTGTACAATTTTGAAACAATTTTAAAAACTTATTTTAGTATTCAATTTAATAAAAACTTTTTTGAGTAATATTAATTGTCTTATTACATGTTTGTTTTTAAGTAATGTAATGATTGATTCTTTTATTATCTATTTGAGTATCTACTATTTATTTAACAATGTCTATTTGTCTGGTGATATAATTCATTTACTTAACAAAGCATTATGTAATGTGTTTATTACGTATTTCTGTTTATTTAATGCTTGTTTGCCTATATTTTACAGTTCGTGTATTTTTCTCCTTACTTCGATTTCAATTCAGTTTTGGTCTGTGCTCTGAAAACTACACGTTTTTAATCCTGTGTCGCCTACACCAGTATTTCAAGTGAGATTGTTTTCTATCGACCAGATGTGCAATGCTGTGTTGCAAATTCTTTCAGTCACCGTCTGAGGCTACCCCTTCCAATCACTTACCTGCAGCTGCAGTTATGGCAAATTTTCTCTGCATATACCTGCCGCTTGATGTGTGATTTCACATCAAAAAATGGTCTCCTGTTCACATGTTATGTTTCCCCCACCTCTCTGCATTTCAGCACAATTCATCTCTTCTGGGAAGCCTGCGACATCTATCGTCGTAAATCTAAGCTTTTCATTCGGCTTTTGTTTCTACCTTTTGCGTGCACCACGAGCTTTCCTCTCGTCACTTTCTGTCCAGCCACACAGTCAAGGTGGAGTGTTGCCGTGCTCTGATGGNGTGCACCACGAGCTTTCCTCTCGTCACTTTCTGTCCAGCCACACAGTCAAGGTGGAGTGTTGCCGTGCTCTGATGGCTGTGTTCTTCAGAACTTGAGTTCCCTTTTTTTTGTAGTGTGTTTTTGTTGGTGTCGTTTGGCTATTACACCACCATGTAAACTGGATATCTTCTGTCTTCCCTCCTTGGTGAGTAAGGCTACAGTTACTTTGTTTGTTCGCCGTCACCCACCAGGTATTTCTTTCTTTATTAACCTTTTGCGGATCACTTTTTTTTAGTGATGGTTTAAGTGGTTGGATTCAAGTTACCGGACCCAGCAATTTGAATAATGTATGGTTTGGGGGTTCCGGTCTCTTCCCATCCTGGTTGCCTGATGTGTGGGCACATGCAGCTTTTTGAGAGTTTTTACTGGTGGAACTGTGTGCATCCATCTCCGATCCCCCAGTCTCCGGGGAAATGTGCGCGAAACCACTTCTGCATCCCTGGCTCTCAACTGCGACGTGCCAGCCATCAGGAAAGCTAAGTTACAACGGGACTTAATCTAAAAATTATTTGCTTTTTAAAGTCAAATTTTTTTATCGCGCACATGTGACTTGGACAGTTTCGTATTGTCTATTTTTGTTTCAAACAATAATTGTAAAGTATTTGTTGTTAAGTGTAAATATATCTGTGAACAGTTAGNGGAGAGAGTGTGTGTGTGAGGTTGCTGGCGGCTGCCTAGAAACAAGCCAGGTAGTGTGCCATTTTAAAATATGTCGCAACTATTTTAATGTTGCGTCACTGCTAGTGTACAATTTTGAAACAATTTTAAAAACTTATTTTAGTATTCAATTTAATAAAAACTTTTTTGAGTAATATTAATTGTCTTATTACATGTTTGTTTTTAAGTAATGTAATGATTGATTCTTTTATTATCTATTTGAGTATCTACTATTTATTTAACAATGTCTATTTGTCTGGTGATATAATTCATTTACTTAACAAAGCATTATGTAATGTGTTTATTACGTATTTCTGTTTATTTAATGCTTGTTTGCCTATATTTTACAGTTCGTGTATTTTTCTCCTTACTTCGATTTCAATTCAGTTTTGGTCTGTGCTCTGAAAACTACACGTTTTTAATCCTGTGTCGCCTACACCAGTATTTCAAGTGAGATTGTTTTCTATCGACCAGATGTGCAATGCTGTGTTGCAAATTCTTTCAGTCACCGTCTGAGGCTACCCCTTCCACTCACTTCCCTGCAGCTGCAGTTATGGCAAATTTTCTCTGCATATACCTGCCGCTTGATGTGCGATTTCACATAAAAAATGGTCTCCTGTTCACATGTTATGTTTCCCCACCTCTCTGCATTTCAGCACAATTCATCTCTTCTGGAAAGCCTGCGACATCTATCGTCGTAAATCTAAGCTTTTCATTCGGCTTTTGTTTCTACCTTTTGTGTGCACCACGAGCTTTCCTCTCGTCACTTTCTGTCCAGCCACACAGTCAAGATGGAGTGTTGCCGTGCTCTGATGGCTGTGTTCTTCAGAACTTGAGTTCCCTTTTTTTTGTAGTGTGTTTTTGTTGGTGTCGTTTGGCTATTACACCACCATGTAAACTGGATATCTTCTGTCTTCCCTCCTTGGTGAGTAAGGCTACAGTTACTTTGTTTGTTCGCCGTCACCCACCAGGTATTTCTTTCTTTATTAACCTTTTGCGGATCACTTTTTTTTAGTGATGGTTTAAGTGGTTGGATTCAAGTTACCGGACCCAGCAATTTGAATAATGTATGGTTTGGGGGTTCCGGTCTCTTCCCATCCTGGTTGCCCGATGTGTGGGCACATGCAGCTTTTTGAGAGTTTTTACTGGTGGAACTGTGTGCATCCATCTCCGATCCCTCAGTCTCCGGGGAAATGTGCGCGAAACCACTTCTGCATCCCTGGCTCTCAACTGCGACGTACTAGCCATCAGGAAAGCTAAGTTACAACGGGACTTTATCTAAAAATTATTTGCTTTTTAAAGCAAAATTTTTTTATCACGCACATGTGACTTGGACAGTTTTGTATTGTCTATTTTTGTTTCAAACAATAATTGTAAAGTATTTGTTGTTAAGTGTAAATATATCTGTGAACAGTTAGTTTGATATTAATGCCATTTAAACTTTGAACTTGTCATGATGTATAATGTTTAACCATGTGTCTCGTGATAATACGATTTCAATAAGCTTGAGATTAATACTTTATTTTTAAATTTAATATGTATCATCAGAATAAGTTGTTAGAGATACACCCCAGGGGTCTGTTTTTCATACTTACGAGCCAAATTAATTGAAATAATTTCTATTGTGGTGAAAGGCTTGTCAATTTTGTATCATGGAACACACTTTTAATTTCTTTACTATAATACTGTAATGTTTTAAGGAAGATAATTTCTTGTTGTTGCAATTTAAACTGCTAATTTGTCATGTTTTAATTTTTTTTTGTAATGCAAAGAAAAAAAAAAGAAAGAAAATGAATAAATCTATTGAAAAGATTTAATTAGGCACCACACGTCCGGTCTTATTATTTATCTNAAAAAAAGAAAGAAAATGAATAAATCTATTGAAAAGATTTAATTAGGCACCACACGTCCGGTCTTATTATTTATCTCTTCCTCTGGGCCTATATGTTTTATCGATAACTTACAAGTATATCTTTTATTTATATTCTCTTTTGTGCCATGTATGGTCACCCAGCATGATTATTTATTAGCGCTTCCTATTTCGCTTTGAGCATATATGATTATGCATATCACTTCCTTTTATGTCTATTTTGTACCGGGTCCTTCAGTAATTTTGCCACTTGCTTTGCTATGGTTTTGTGGCATTTGTCTACTTTTGAGTGTCAAGTACTCTGGGACATTTGTGTGTTGTTGGAAGTCAATATTTGGTTCCTTATCTTTCGATCGTATATGGGCACAGTCGAGCAAGAGAAGTGCTGACGGTAAGCGTCGGTTGGAGGAAATGACGTGCTGGGCATGCAGCAGCTAATGGCGGTCTGGTTGCGGCGTTACTGAGCGGGGAATCGCAGGACAGTGTGAAGAGAAGGCAAAAGACTGGAGGACTGGTGAAGCCCTTTCGTTAGCAGCAGCATGTAGACTTCAAAAGTTAAATTGGATTTCGCTGCTAGCTAGTTTCTGTAGGTTTGGAGATACAACTCAGCATAGATTGTTACAAGAACTCAGCATAGATTTTATGAACTCGGTTTATCTCGTAAGTCTACCATAGTTAAAAGTTTAAGTTGAAATATAATAACATGGCATTCGACGTATGCAGGTAAAGTTTAGGGGTGTACGAATAGTGATTTTGATGTTCAAATATTAAAATTTTTGAACNGCATTCGACGTATGCAGGTAAAGTTTAGGGGTGTACGAATAGTGATTTTGATGTTCAAATATTAAAATTTTTGAATAACATACAAATAGTTTTGAAGTCGAAAAGCTACCAGTAAACATTTAATTTCAGTTATAAATAACAGAAATAAATATAAATTCACTGATCATAACAAACCACTCCCCACAAATAATACTTGCATCTTCAAGTGCAATACATAATTTTTTGCAAAATATATAAACATATATACATAAAACTATTTTTGTGTGAAGTATGAAGATATGAGACAGACCTTGTGGCAAAACTATGATAATGTACATGGAAAGGAATTTATTTCCTTGGTGTTGCAGTTTTATGTTCAGCGGTCCTACTGTTTNGCATTCGACGTATGCAGGTAAAGTTTAGGGGTGTACGAATAGTGATTTTGATGTTCAAATATTAAAATTTTTGAACAACATACAAATAGTTTTGAAGTCGAAAAGTTACCAGTAAACATTTAATTTCAGTTATAAATAACAGAAATAAATATAAATTCACTGATCATAACAAACCACTCCCCACAAATAATACTTGCATCTTCAAGTGCAGTATATAATTTTTTGCAAAATATATAAATATATATACGTAAAACTAATTTTGTGTGAAGTATGAAGATATGAGACAGACCTTGTGGAAAAACTATGATAATGTACATGGAAAGGAATTTATTTCCTTGGTGTTGCAGTTTTATGTTCAGCGGTCCTACTGTTTNAAAACTATGATAATGTACATGGAAAGGAATTTATTTCCTTGGTGTTGCAGTTTTATGTTCAGCGGTCCTACTGTTTTATTTTCAGAGATCATTGTTTGCACAATGGGTGAAGCCATAAGTTTAAAAAGTTACATCTTTTTGGTTAAATTGTTAGTAGAGTCTGCTATTGCAGTGCTATTTGCCAACATAACACAAACTTTTTGCACATGTTCGCAAATTCTTGCTACCGCAGTGATAATTCTGTACCAGAATTTGTTTACTGTAAATAAAATTATAGTAGATGAAACTGTTTGTAAATGCAAACGTTTCATTGTAAACTTATGGAACCAGCTTGCGATACTACTACTGCTGTTAATTCGCATTCCAGCACAGCTATGAAGCGATGCCATGTTGGTATTGTTAATGTCCACCATCTCACTGTCTCATAGCTTTCACAATGTATTGAAATTGTATACTTTTGAATATGTTTGCAGAAATAAAACACTATAATTTCTAGGGGTGTGCAAAGTTTCGCATTTTCAAAGTCAAATCAAAGACTTTTGTACCTTCGACTTCATCTTCGAATAAAAAAATCTTTGAGTGAACCGTTAAAGATTTTCACCAAGTGTTTTTTTTCCCACCGAAACTAGTATCAAAACCAACAGCCAGTATCACTAATAAGGGTGTGCAGATATTCAAAAATTTGAATAGTTGCAAACAGTAATTTACGAATTATTCACATTCGAACTTTGAATATCTTATGCGAAAATTGTGAATAATTTACATTCCTGTTTGAGTGGTTGTAGAGCTGTGCCGGACTTTTGAAAGTTTTCCCCTGGAAGGAAGCACGCTGGGAAAGGAAAACCTCAACCAAATGTCATAACAACCATTTTGTTTTAGCTGCCCTCCCACCCCTAATGGCTAGCTGCCATTCAACCATGTGCACATAGCAACAGCGGTAGCCAATAACAGTGCAGGTTACAAATCTTCCCCATTCCCTCNCTGCCATTCAACCATGTGCACATAGCAACAGCGGTAGCCAATAACAGTGCAGGTTACAAATCTTCCCCATTCCCTCCCATGAGCATCTTTTAACTTGTGACCACGCCGGATGCCCTTTTGATACGTTTTTCAATAGTACCGTTATAACTTCGATTTTTCGCTTTTCTTCTTGGATTTTGATTACAGATTGTGATTGGAATTGACTGCAATGTCTGTTAATGACCTGCTTATGCTGTTTTTTTTTTAATGGAATACAGTCTTATTTGCGGTTTTGGATACAACATATTACGTCAATAATAGTGCCAGCAGTGCCAGTTTCTGCTGCAACCCACCTTGCTTCTCTGTCGCACGTGTCGCTGTTGCTCTTCAAAAGTAGGTCACATCCTTTGCACCGGCTGTGTGCATGCCTGTCGGCTGACTTTACGTGTGTCGCTACAGGCAATCAGCGTATTGGATGAATAAAGGCATTATTTCGGTGCAGTATACAAACCATTGTTTATTTATTTCATTTTAGTGAGAAAGTATGCCTTCGCACTGGCTAAAAATGTATGCTGGCAAAAAATACATCTATAGTATGAGGAACAATGTTTATGTTTTCGTGGCAGTAAAACGAGGTCCACGGCCTTGTGGAATGTATATTTCTATCCGAAAGACTTCTAACTATTTAAATAAATTTGTGTTTCATTAATAAATTGTCTAATTTTTGTACAAAAAGGCTTTACGAAATGGATTTCACATTGTGAAACCGTTTATGGACTTGTTATAATATATTTTTATTCAGAATACTTCTTACTATTTAAATAATTTAAAATTATGTTAGTAAATCATCCAAATTTTATACAAAAAGGCTTTTGGAAATGGATTTTGCAGTTGTTAAAAATTAGGCCGCACACAATGCTTGAACTTTATTTTTGTTAATTACAGATCGTTTATGGTCTTGTGGAGTACCATTTCATTTGCAGAACATCTGCCAAGTGAATTACTTTAGTATTTAATTTAAATAAAAGTTTTATTTTGCACCATCAAAGACAAAACACTGTCTTTACTTGAGAAAAACACGTTTTTATAACAACTTGTTGGTGTTGGGAGTGTTAAAATAGGTCAATTTTAATGTAACAAAAGAGCGAAACAGTAAAAATATTTTCAGTAATTATGACATTTTGTTAAATCTAGGTTCTACTGTAATAAAAACTAAGTTTTATGTAACTGCATCAAAGTAAAAACAGATTTCCTCAAAAGCAGGCTAACTTCAAAATTCTTTAAATATAACATTACAGAAAGGTAGTTTTGCATACAGGTAAGGCTCTGAACTGCCACTTTATATAAACAGACATACACTAATTAATAAAAAAAAATTAATTTAAATAGAGAAAAAATTGTTTACAGCCTCATTAATTCAAACTTCATTATTACGAAGTAGAAAAATCTAGTCTGCTTCAGGCTTGTATTAATGAGCTTTCACTGTACATCAAACAAGACCCTGACAATACTAGTCAAATACATGACCAAATGATAAAATATGGTAAATTTTAGGAATTAGTCATTTAAGTACATCACCTCTCTTGCTACGGCAGAAAACTTCAAGACATTGATTGTCTCATCATAAAGGTACGGATCCAGGTTGACATTGACTATTATAGACACGCACCCCTTCTTCAACAATGCCTCCTTGAACAGCCTGGTCAGTTTAGAGTCCCTGAATGGAACCTGCTGCTTGTCCTTTGTCTGCTGGTTGGCCCTGGAACACACACGCACACATTACGCACCCTCCATCAGCTGACAACACCGTAAACCCATCTGTGCACAACATTTGAGTTGCATGTTCTATACTTAACAATAGTGGGTGCTCTGTGGTTTGTAAAGCCATTCACATTAAGTTTCTATTTTTCTGAGGCACTACAATAGTTCTAGGTACCGATAAAATATACTTCCACTACATATAAACAAAATCATTACTACATGACTTGTCTGTTTTAACTGTCAAATGCTTTGTATATGTTCTTCCGCTGTGCAAACAATGCCGGTATATTTGAAAAAGCATAACATATAAATTATTACAAATTTATACTGTATTTAAGTCGGGTTTATGACATAACAGTGTCTGTATTTAAACTGGTTCCATTGGTAATTATTTTACAGGTTATTAAAATGAGTGCTACAGTATGTTAATTAGAGGTGAGCCGATATGGTTTTTAAGCCTTTTCAGATATTGCCGAAACAAACCTACCAATATTGCCGATACCAACACCAATACTGCCTTGACAAGAAAAAATTACATTGCATGTTTCAAAAAATTAAAAACTAAATTTTTAAAACATTTAGCTAAAGAAAATTCTAATTGTCTTCATTTTTATTGTTTCAGTGATAGGCCTAACTATTAAGATAAATAGAAATCTAGGAACCACATATTAAGCTTAAACATATTTTTTAGACACAAATAATCTTTAAAAACATGTCATTATGCAATGAAACACTTAAAAAAACATAACACTTCAAAAGGTGCGTACATTCAAGGTGCCGTTTTAAGTTTGTGGTACTATACGAGCTCGATGATGTACCGCCTCTCGAAACCAAACATTTGAAAATATTGCAAACAGCCTTAAATTCTTGCGTGTTGCTTATGGTATAAAAATTCCACACATCACTTTTTCTACCAGCTACATTATTTTTTTATTGCTGGCACACGTCAATAATTTCACCACGTTCGTACCCTAACCTAAGACCGTCATATTACTACAGTAACAGCAAACAAAAAAAAAACAGACAAACTGTCGGAATGGTGCCACTAAGCGGCAGTAATGTGCAGCATGTAACCAACATTACAAGATTACATAAGTTTTTTTTATGCATCGCAGTTTACGCGGTTGGGCATGAAACTACCAAGACAAAATATTTTTGGACGTAATGGTAAATATTAATTATTATTAATATTATGTGTATTAGGCAATTAAATGCTAAGTTTTGTTCATGCTGCAAGGCTACAGATGCAAAATTCAGTAAACGCAAATCATGGCTACAAATGTTTTTGTTGTATACGTATTATGTAAACAATCATGCAAAACATGCATAATTTTGCTTTAAAAATAAACACAGCAAGTTACGTACTTAAGTCAAAACAAATTTAAAAAAAAATATTATTTTAATAAAATTAAATAGTGCGCTAAGCCACTCCAGTTATGGCAAGTTGAAAACAGCATCATCTTAGATTCAGGGCAAAATATTGGTTATAATATTGGCGATTTAAACATGAATTGCGCACAATTCCGATAATAACGATATCGGCAGGTTTCGATATATAGGTACCGGTAATGTTAATTACCGTGTACTCACTATCTACCTTTTTTCATGGGCCTGCCAAAAAATTACCATACATACTGGATTTCAGTATATAAGGGTTTTGAAATGTACATCAATAAAATAAAACTTCTGACCTTATTAGACTTCATGTTGACTATGAGAGTTGTACATTATCTGTGAATAAAGTATAATAATACATACAATAAAAATTTGCTTGGTGATTACATGCTGAATCGAAAGTATTAGCAAACGGAATCACTACACATGGAAATACATTACGTTATATATATATATATATATATATAGCTCGCAGAAAATATAAAACTCTGGGAATTTGTTCATATATTTGTATTTTACACATGAAAAACGA
>NQII01000144.1:810109-828110 GCA_002778355.1 Clitarchus hookeri
GCCCACCACAGTTGTTGATGTTCTTTTAACAACTGTAGGTTACCATTATCATACAGCACGCCACAATGTCTTGACTGTTAGTACCACGAGTTACTTAATTAAAATATTTTTGAAACATATCACAATCACCACATATAAATGTAAAAAAAGAATAATTTATTATATGTTTACTGACATTAAGTACATTTAATACAACAAGTTATCTGTATACATTAAATCTTATCTTCACACTTTGTTATTGTTCAATTTTTCCATAGGTTAAATAAAACAATTAATGAATTTTACATGCATTGGTTTAATAAAGTTGCAAGCAGAAGGCAAGTATTCAAAATAGAACCGAATACTGGAACAGATATTTAAATTGTAGAATCGGTACCGGAACCGGAACAGATATTTTTTGTTATTCGACCCATCTCTAATTAAAATAACATTTAATTAACAACTCCTATTGTTTTATGCAATAATTTCCACATTCACGAAACATCGATGAAATTGCTTGTTTCAGTTTATTTAAAACCACAGAGGGAGTTTCTTTTACCATGAAAACACAAATATTAAGTAAGTTTTACAATTTTACATTTGTTATACAACATTATTTCTAATTTACTTCACAAACATGTGGATAACAAATATATTTGTGTGGTCATTACGTTGTTGACAATAAAAACATAAAAATCACAAACAAAATTTTTTGTCACGAGAACAATTTATAAATTGATTGGCAGCAAGGTAGAAAGATTATCGTTGCACATAGGATACAATATATATCGAGCAGATTCGTTATAGCGCTCGTTTACCAGGAGAATCACACATACGTTGTAATGTTCGGCCCTTGTTACCTGGCCGATGTTTAAGTTGCCACAACTAGCTCATAAGTAGAAACACGAGACTCAGTGAATGGACGCCGATTAATTAAGAAAAAAGGTCCAGAGTATTTTGTTATATGTGTTTATTTAAATATTGTAGTTTCACAGTTCACATACGAATTGCCGGTATACAGAGTACGAACCTCTCGCAGATAAATATAAAAGTACAGACCAGCGCCACAGTCTTTTACAGTTTATTAATGTCTCAAAACTTGCATTGCAGGACTAAGTTACGAAGGCAGGAGGGATGTTCGTTCCCTCCTGGCACCCTAACGACCCCCCACACCGGCAGAAATAAGTTGATACAATTTGGGTTAAGTTAAACCGAAGAGAAATAAAAAAAAAAAAATTTTTACGGTCACGGGTACTTGCCGGTGTGGGTGAAATTCTTCACGCCTGATGCGTCTTCTCCGACGGTTGGTTACTTTTTCTCCTAGGCGATAGACACCACTAGTATATATTAGGCAGGCCTATCGCCCCCTTCTCCTAAGATAAGCGCACGGCATCCGGCATCTGCCAGCAGCGTCATCCAAAACTGCGCTGTGTCCCGCTTTCAACACGTTATCGTAACTGACACGTTAACAAAACTTCGTTGTACACACTAAAACTGCGCCGGAGGAACTAAAACTGTTGATGCCGTCAACATCCACAAAAACAAACTTCTCGTATAAAATTTGTACGACGCAGCCTGAAAGTTTCTAAATAATGCTGACGCTTCACAAAACTCCAACTTTCGAAACGAAACGGTAAACGGACTCCTGATGAAACGTAAACAGCAGACGTCCGCCCGATAACCTACAATAGCACACGTCTGCCGGATAAACTAACACGTGAAACGAGCCACCACGGCTTTAAACTTCAAACACGATAGAAATATTATGAAGCTTTCTAAAGCTTCATACACACGAAAGAATTTTACACCAGTGTCTCGAAAAATTAAGAATATTGCATCATTACAACGTGTATTTTATTTATAAACTAACATCTCGAACCAAAAATGTTGGTGATATGACAAAGGTAAATAGTACATATACATAACACATTGGATATTTTTTATGTGGAATGTAATAATTATGCATTAAACATTCACTCAGTATTTGTAAACACTGCCCAATATTACTCATCTGTGCTTTGTGGTTACGCTCTTGACAACTAATAAATACAGCATTTGTAACTATTGTGCGAGGGTCGTGATTGTATTCAGTTGCTTACGTCGCAAAACCGGTTAAGAATGCCAAAAATAGTTACTGTTTTAGATAGTGCCCCGAAGTTTGAAAGCGTTTTTTTTTAATTTTATAAACTGACCAATGTGATGTTAACATTGAGTGGGCAGTAAAACACACATGATTAACTACTGCTGTGCTGTAAGCACAGTGATTTAGTGATAGTGAAAGACATAAAAAACAAAAAGACACCTCCATTGGAAGCAAGTTTGTGTAATTTTCATATTGCCCCTTCTTTGTTGAAACGTTTTTACTATATAAGTATTTTTATTGTAAAAAATATTTTTATCGTAAGGAGTATTTTTATTTTATTAATAATAAAATATTTACTAGTATTTTGTAGCTAAGTTGTGGATATGTGTTGGAGTAAAATTGAACTTAACAGGATTTAATAATAATATTATTTACAAATTAACAAAAGCTAGATGTGGGCGAAGTAAAAATCTTAAAAAATTCAAAAATCAGTAAATGTTCTTGGGCAGTTTTAAATGTGTCAAAAAATTACAAGATTTATCGCACAAAAATTACTGTGACGTGACATAGTGTGTTACATGTCAAGTGTGCTCTCATAAAGTTGTCCTTTCATACTTATCGCTAAATATTTGTTAATGTTTTCTAAATATATACTCATTAAAAGAATGAATAACAAATTCCATTTAGTTTCCGTGAAATTGTTACAAAAACAACAGATTCAATGTTCTAATAATAATGTATGCATATCTTTTGGCAGTAAAATTTGATAAATTTAAAATACTTTTTTTGGTGAAATGATAAAATTTTAGCGACAAAATCAGCTCATTTTATTTACCATGAAAGTGGAGCCATACTTATTAAGTACAGTATTCCCCCATTTATCCAAACCAATGGAGACTTGGGTCAGTTTGGATTTCTAGATCATCTGTTACAAAACAAAAATTCGGGGAAATATTTGTCAGAAATCTACATATTTTAGTGGAGTGGTTTACTTTGACTATAAATGCAGCTTTCTACACATTAACCCATTATTTGCCAGGTTGTAAACGGCGATACAAAAATACACCACACGTGCAGTTGTTAGCCATGTGTTAGAACCAAGCACACAGCTGACGTCTGTGGGGTAGTACCGTCAAGGTTAGAAGCAGGACATTGTCACTTGACCACCCACCATGAAGTAGAGGCAGCACAGGTTGTAAATGGCCACTGTGCTGGTTTGTGATTTGAGAAAAACATTAATATGGGACTTGCCTTATACTAAGAGTTTCATTTCTGCTTAATCTACAAACCAGTTCTAATTTTACCGTAGCATTAGTAGGTAACCATAAACCGAGACCCAGTCTGACAACATTGGCTACTAGTTTCTTTAAAACTTCAATTTTTCCTGCAAATAACAAAGACTGACATTTGCATTTCAGAGCTGAACCACCATCGTCCGATAAATTTTGACGTTTTTTCATACTTGCAACGTGCTGTTATGTACTTTTTTTTTTTTTGTTGTAAAATGGACCAGTACAAAAATAAAATGCACACATACTACCATTGTTTTTTTTTTGCTCAACAACAGGAAGCCAAAAAAGAGAAAGTGTGTTTTGACATGACAGTGGAGATGAATAAGACACATAACAGGACAGATGGCGGGCATATGTGCTTTTCTCACTCGTTCACATGCAGTACTGTCGAGCAAAGAAAATTTCACTTGTATAAATCTGACAAAGAAAGGTCAACAAGTTTTCATTCTAAAATGTCACATACTATCCGAAAGCCGAAAGTATGGCTAACCAAAGTTTGGATTACTGAAGTTCGAATTTTCGGGATTCTACTGTATTATGTAATCTCTCGAAGACTTCCATTTGTACTGTTCTTCTATTAGTTAAACTTGACATAATACTACTGTGGTTATATTAGTTTTTCAAGACAAAATTTAGTAAGAATGGAGCTTATCGACTAAACATCTATATGTACAGAATTCTTTTTTCGTCAGTCCCTGAGATGGGAAAACAATTGTTACAGGTTCCATTGTATTCGACATGCAGTTTCTACACTTCATGTAATCTTATTCTCACCTTATGGTATTCAGACACCTGCCTAGCACCATAAGAGATGTGTTGATGTTCTGGGACTCTCTCATTCTCTCCCCTTTATTATGTGTCTTCTTGGCACGCTCGCTACCAGCCAGGTCGCAGAATGAGAATCTGGAAGCAGATAATTTGTATGTTGGAAGTAGGTTATTTCAGCATGGAAATTCTTTGTCGTGACAAAATGGAAAATTTTTGTGCATCTAAACACTACAATTCTTGTAGCGAGTGAAGCAACATACAAAATCAAAACTATTTTTTCACATGAAGCATATCTGTTTTCAGCAATACAAAAATTAACATTTGAACGGTTATTTTATATAATTAGCAAGTTATGAGAAACCATTCCATTGGCCACAGCAAAGAAACGGACTTTACTCAAAGTTTTTGATATACAGTATATTCTTACTAAACAAGCGTAAGAAACTTTTATTTTTTAATGCAAATATACAGACACAAAATATGGTTATACTGTTGCTACCTCCTTCCTCTAGTAACACTAACTAATTATTGATGGATGACCATCTTGAATACTATCATTATTTGCTTATATGAATACATTTTACACTTTTTTCTTTACAGGCCATAACACATGAACAGGTGGTAAAAATGTGAAAAATGACTGTGTTGTAAAGGTTACACTATTAGTTGTGCACTTACACATGCCTTCAAATTTTAATATTTACTCGTGAACCATTCCCCACCCAACACAAGGGAACAGAGGGTGTAACAAGCTGAGGGATACTAGTCTTGTAGTGTCTCCTGTCAACATTTATTTTCTCCTCTGCCAAAGAAATTTTGGCAGAATTAAAATAGTGAAGTAATTATGAGTCTGTAGTTCAGTCGTTATGACTGCACTGCTAAGCAAGTTCACTAGCTGGTTGGCTATAAGAGTACTTTTGGAATTTTCTATTTAAAAATATAAACAACTTGGAAAACACAATAATTTAATATGGCAGGGAAGGTTCCTCTTAAATGTTACACGTTAAAAGTAAAATCTTATACGGCCAAATCTATGAGTGGTTCTAGGGGGGGTGGGGGGTGTAAAATAAAAATAACTTTTGACATGAAAAAATTGAATATTTTGAAGTAAAGTTTACAAGTCTGAATATTATTTATTTTCTTTCTTTTCTATTGTCGTAGTGTGCTTGTTTTAGGTATGTTTATTTAATAGTCTGTTGTGCACTGGCTCAATATCCCTCTAGAGACTAGGGAAAGGGATTCTTCTTAACGAGGTATTCAAGGACTGGATTGGCCGGCATTTGAACGCTTGGGGCGTATGGCCCTGGCTCACCAGAGCAGATTGCTTGGCACTGTGGATTATGTTATAGCTTTTCTGGCCTGCCCGGTGATGGGGTAATACAATAACTGTGCGTGCACGGCTATGAAGAGTCAGAAATGTTATGCTTCTTTTAGGGGATAAAATCACTGAAGAAAAAAGAATTGTTTTAGTGGATTTAGTAGATGTCCAGTAGCCACATGCACAATCGTAGATATATGTACAGTGATGTAGCAGCGCTAGGGAGAACAGGCTGTGGCATGGTCCGAACCAGAAAGGGACAGACTCTTCCTAGGGCCGGTGCCTTGGGGTTCACCACTGCCGAAGTCCTATCAATCGATCGGCACTGCAGGGTACTCCTCACGATAAACGGTGCTCGGGCCTATAGCGACTTGCGGAGAGGGCACCCTGATCATCCTCGGGAGGAGTTGAGTGAGTGGCGTGACCAGCTACTGTCCTCAACTTCTCCTTTGGACTCTCAGAGATCCCCATGCAAGGCTCCTACGGCTCTCAGTAAGCGGCACAACCATGTTGTAGCCTAAGAATCGTAGTGACCTAAAGTGTGTGTTCTCCTCAAGCCAAAGATAAATGTTCTCTCTGCCCTTGCCACAGTGGCGCTAGAGGCTGGCATTACCAGCCAGCATTAGACATCAAACATTGACAGGCGGGAGCATCCTTCAGTTGGGACGTGGTTCAGTTCGCTACCGTGATAGTTGTGCATGCACCTGGAAGTACTTAGGCAGATGTGCACACATAAGGCAAAGTGGGTAAGGACAGCATAAAGCAAAAGATAATTACCACACCACAAAGAGGTAACTGGTAGATATAGGTTTTATTCAGTCTTTAGGATTGATCAAAACATATACGTCTGACCTGTACCTGCTAACATCTGATGGAAGATGGACCAAGTTTGACACCAGTTACGTCAATGTGGAAAAAAAGGTGCACTGGCCCAGTATCCCTCTAGAAACTAGGAAATGAAGTCTCCTTAACGAGGATTTTAAGGGGGCTGTATGGGTTGACGCGGTTACACCCTGGAGGAGTCTAGTCCTGGCTCACCAGAGCGCGTAACTGGGCACTGAGGGTTATACTATCCCTTTTATGGTCCACCCAGTGATTGGGCATTTAGGAATAGCTGCGAGTACACAGCTTTGCACAATCAGTGATGTTACGTTACATTCAGAGGATAAAACACAGAATAGAGAATTACGATTTAGAGGATTTAGTGGATGTCCTGAAGGCCCAGGCACGACCATAGATATAGTTTAAAATTAGGTAGCAGCGCGAGAGAAGACAGATTCTGGCATGGACCGTCCAGGAAGGAGTCTACTCTTCCTGGGGCCGGTGCCTTGGGGTAAACCCCTGCCGGAGTCCTATCAATTGATTGACGCTGCAAAGCGTGCTACACATTGGACGGTGCTCGGGCCTATAGCGACTTGGGAAGAGGGCCCCCTGCTCCCCCTCTGTGAGAATTGAGTGAGCGGCGCGACCAGCTACAGACCTCAACTACCCCTCTGGATTCACAGCGCTCCGCACGTAAGGACCCTGCGGCTCTCAGTAAGCATCGTGACCAGCTTGTAGCTTGACAGTTGCAGTGACTTAACGTGTTTGTTGTCCGCAAAGCCTCAGAAGCCTCAGAGAATGGTTATCTCTCCCCTAGCCACAGTGGCATTAGAGAGCAGCGTGACCAGCTAGCAATTGACACCAAACACTGACAAGAGGTGGGAGCACACTTCAGTGGGTTCTTGGTTCGAATCTCTATCGCAGCGATTGTGCGTGCATCTGGAAATAGTCTGAGGGATGAGCACAAAGAAGGCAAAGTGGGTAAGGTAGGCAAAAGCGAAAGAGAATGAACGGACCAAAAGGAGGTTAACTGGTAGATATAGGTTTTACTCCATCTGCTGGAGTTTACAAAACATATATCTCCAACCTGTGCCCGCGAATGTCTGATGGACGAGAAACCAAGTTTGCCAAGCTATTTGCCGCAGGGCAGCAACGAGATATGAATTGAGGTTCAGAGCGAGAGGGACCCCGGTATAGCTACGCCCGGCACGGACGAGGCACGTGGCCAACACTCGTGGTTAGGAGAAGGCTCCGTGACAAGGACTTCTGCCTGTTGTGTTTAGAAAAACAAGTTCTGACAATAGTAAAATAACACGGTTAAGTTTCACTGATACTGTAGAAGGCAAGTCGTACGGCAAGCGTGGCGAGGTAACGAGAGTTGCAACTATAGAGCTGATGCAAACTGCCTTGTCTGGAGGGTGTGCCAAGGAATAAATACTAGTGATGTAACAATTCCACTTTTTCTCTATTCTTGGTCTTGATGCCGATACCAGTCTCGATTCTCAATTCCAAAAATTGTGATTCCTTTAGTTACAGACAATTAATTACTTTACATAATTAAATACCATATAGCAGGGTGTGAAATTTAATTATTTAAACTAGGCCTACATTAGGAGTATTACCAATATAAATAATATAACACTTGAACAGTGGGAGCACATTCATACGAAAATCCAAAAAGTTCAAGAGGCACATGAGATAATATAAACAGGCATTGAAAACTTACATCTTACCAAATAATGAAGTTCAAAAGTAACACATGCTTATCACACTAAGATAAACTTTCAAACTCCTAGATTTTTCTGTAAAATGACTAGCATACCATAAAACTTTTGTCCATGCAGTTTATTCGAAAATAATTCCAAACCTCACTTGCCATGATAAATGTTCACAAAGACATTAAATTATTAAAAAGTTTCCAAGAAACAGTGAAAACAATTAGGTTTTACAAAAAAAAAAAAAAAAAAAAAAAAAAATTTTTTCGTCACATGCAACTGATAGGTACAATAATTGCAGGACGTAGATTCATAGTACTATACCAGGCTGGTGTTTACATTAAACAAAACATAGCGAGGTGGGATTGAGATTTGAGCAAGGAAAATTTCTGGCGGGACTGAAAATAAATTTTCCAGTGGAAAAAGGACAAAAAATATCCATTACTGCCTCTGCATATAATGGCATTTCACAAACATTTTATTTGGAAGACAGATAAATTACACTGCTCATTTTTTAAAACGATTGTATGGAAATATTATTCTTGTTATAATCAAACACATGCGTTTTTTGAATGGCGTGGTTTGTTTGCTTCTATACTATCTGCGCTGCGGCCATATTAAGCCAACGTGCTAGTAGACTAGTAAACAATCATGGTAGACACCAGATGGTCGTTCCAAAGCCGTAAGATGTCGAGAAAATTAGTTTCCTTTTATGATAACTTTTTTTTCTCGAAAATATTACAACGGTACAAATATAATTTCTTCTCGTTCCTTACCAAGTCATAACGTAAACAGTGAAGTGTGCACACGTAATTTATGACGTGAACGAATAAACGTCAAATCAAAGCCATAAGAAGGCACAGTGCAAATGTGAATATTCCACGAGTGGAATAAAAAGTTAGTTTCTGTTGCGTGCAAATTAAAAAAAGTGCTATGTTCTTTATATAAATCCTTTGCTGTAGAAACGTTGCAATCATCTGCTGTGTGGTAGGTTTTTAAGCACTTTTTTATTTGAGCGTGTAAAGTATAGGTCACGCAAAAAGTGAGGCAGTGTTCGAATTAGCACTTTTAGTTTACTGAAAGGTCACGCAACCTGAATTAGTCGACAAAATAATGACGTACTTGGTACATTAGAATTTATTTAATTTTTAGTATGTAACAAAACTTCCTAAAATACTAAACTAACAAATCACCACCATCTTTAAATAAGTGATGGTCGATGGCGACCGAAATGAAGCTCCTAAATACTAATATATTAAATGGCGAATTCAAACACGGCCAGCATCGTTTTATTTTCAGATTATTTCCACATCTAATTTTTTCGCGCACAAAATAATTTTCCAAGAGTGATTCAACTATTGGCATAAATCAAGTAATTTTAAACCATTTTGGAGAGGTGATAGGTTATCTGTTTGTAGTAATTGGTTTTTAATGCTTCGATTCTTGGTCTTCAGATTCTCGATTCCACGATTCTTCAAGAATCGAGGAATCGAATTTGACATCACTAATAAACACTCTAGAAACGTGGCGAGTGAGGGGTGGCTTGGTGCAGGCCATATGGAGGGGGAAACTTCCCCTGATTCGCAGCGAGCACGTTCTTCAATGCCTGCCGGTCAGGGCATGGCAAGTGAGAGGGTGTGCACACCCACTCAGACTAGAGCGCGGCATCATGTGGATTGCCGGCCTCTCAGGCGGGAAGGGGTTGACCTGCTTGTGGATAGGAACGGTACAGAGGTGAAGTGAGAGGCAGCGTTCGGTGCTACAGTACACTAGGAGCAGCACCAGAGACTGAGGCTAAGATATGTATACGACAGCGCTCGTGGCGCGTCAAGCTGTATACTGCAAGGTGGAAACTATATTCAAACAGAGACTTGAGTGAGGTGAGAGTGATCCCAGTAACTACGTCCGGTGCGGATAAGGCACTCAGGCCAACAATCAGTTACGTTAGAGAAGACTCAGCAACAAGAACTTCTACCATGCGTTGAAAAACACAAGTTGATATGCTAACGGATGCGAAATAGACTGAGCTAAGTAACTTATGATGATGGCAAACGTTCGCGGGTAGAGTGGAGAGATAGCAAGAGCAAGGAAATACATACCGCTTGAGAGCTGTGGCGAACGAGGGGTGGCTGGAGCAGGCCGCATGGACATGAAAACCTCCCCTGATGCACGGCCAGCATGTGTGTTCGGTGCCTACCAGCCAGGGCCAGCCTAGGGAGGAGGTGGGACTACCCACTCTAACTGGAGGGCACCGTCAAAAAGATTGTTGGCGTCTCAGACAGCAAGGAGCTTCCTCTGCTTGTAGAATGGAACGATACAGAGGCGAAATGAGTGATGGCACTCGGTGTACTAGGGGGGGAGCACCAGAGGCTGAGGCTTGTTAATTTAACCGACAGTGCTTGTGGCATGTCAAATTAGAACAATTTTTATATCAGAACAAGAATGGGAAAAAATAAACAGCTAATAAAATAATTATTCTTAACCAAATTATAGAAGCCAAAGACATTGTTAGTGCTTTTTCCGAACAACTCACAAAAAAAAATAATATGTTTATACCGGTTTATAACTGTAACTGCACTTTTGACGCAGCAGCCCACCAATACTTTTGCTACACCATGCACATCACCAATTGCAGGATAGTGTCCTGTTTCCCAACCAATGCAATCTGATGCACGGCTGTTGTTTTGGTAAGAGTGCTACATTCCTCTAGGTCTGACGTCCTAAGAGAACTCCCATTTCTACTGGCAATTCTTCATGTATTACTGAACTCATTCAAAAACATTTGTTGGTATTCATTATAAGACATGAAAACAACAATAATTCATTCCCGAACATTGTTCATCTTCTGCTGTCCTAAAAACTTAAGTCTTCACTTTCTGAATCAGTAAAATACATATTCATAACTGTAATTAATATTAATGCATTAATAAAGACATATGGTGACATCAATTTTAAAAACAAATTCCTGAGTATAAATAACAATGCTCGAGCACTCATCTCTTCAAACGTAAATAATGTATGTTTACCCAGGTTGTTGGGTTTGTAAAAAATATATTTACAAGCATGTGTTCAGACAAGTCATTTTGCGAAACAGAAATACTAATGATGGGCAACTTTGATTTTTAACAAATTTGAGTCGAGACAGGTCAAGTTGTATAAAACTCTAGTACAGTCAAGTCGAGTTTCAAGTTGTATGAAAGTCAAGTAGTCAAGTCGAAATCAGTATATATTTTTTTTCGTTAAAATCAAGTTTGCACAATAAATGTAAGTGTGTACCTATGTACTTGGGTATAATACCCCGTCCCTTATAACTTCCTCTCCCTCTTATAGTCACAATTTACCAAAAAAAAAATTTGGGATTAGTTTATACTAATAAGAATGATTCTTTGCCAGGGCGAGTGATTCACAGAGCTACTTTTTCCCCACTCGCAGACGAGTGAATGACTATGGATGGAATGGTAATGTCAGCCGCGTAATGCTGATAGAAAAAAAGACAGCTGTTAGAGGGGTGGAGTGGGAGGGTAGCTTTCAGGCTGGTCTGTCAGTATGCCATCAGGTGAGCAGACAAGCAGTCCACATTTTACGTTTTGTGACCTAATAGTTGTTTTTTTTTAAACACATTTTTAAACACATTTTTAAAACAATAATTAGATGAGAAAAGTAATGATTATTTTACAGTTATATACATATTTCTGCTAGTAGTGTGATGTGCCATGAAATAGATGCTTTTCATGTTCAAATACTGTGCATCCTATGGTTGTAGGTATTTGTGTCGTGCTGAGACAGTGCCTGTCAACCTTGACAAGGGTCCCGTTATCTGATGTCACCCAGCGTGGCAGCAAAGAGGAAGCCCTTCACTGGGAAGTGAAATGGCTCAAGTCACGAATAGAACACCCAAGTCACGAATAGAACACCAGCCGGATTTTATAACAGCAAAAACGTCAACCAAGTGTCAAGGCATGTAGCGAGGTTATAGTTTTGATTCCGGAGCAACTTTAGCAGTTAAAAGTAACGTAAAATTATTTATTCGCGAGACACGAAAGGTAATTGTTAGGTACGATTATTTGTAGTTTATAACCTAAAGGCACAGAGACTCTACTTACACGTTCAGTAACTAGATGTCTGTTGTAAAAAACTTGACGCAAGTAACTAGTCAATCTTTATTGACTCAACTTGATTTTTCGCATCACTAACAATTACCATTTGACTTGTAAAAATAACTTAACTTGTAAAATTTCCCTTTTAACAAACACTGTTCCCTTTCAGCTTTGTAAAACTGCAACTTAAATTTTTTACAAGCTAAAAAATAATTATCTAGTAACTTTTAGACTAGTTTTAAAAACAGACAATTATTTCTACAGATAATTTTGCATGTGTCATTTAGTTAACATAGCTAAACTCAAAAAGGCTAAAGACAATATTTCCTACAGAAACAACTTCAAATTAGAAGTTGTGGAACGTTGCAGAATATTCACTAGAAAGAGCACCTTGGAGAAATTTCAGTGTCAATGAGAACGGTAAGAGTAAAGACATAAAAAGGAATTACAAGCAACAATTGCTATCGTCACCTTCTGTTAAGTGCTTGGGTCTAGCGGTGATGTCCCGCCTGCCAAAATACTTGTAGGATGCCAGTAGTAAGGCTTACCTGCCACACACACCTACTTGTTCCTTCTCAGGCCATGCTCACCCCTATGGAAAACCCACTGCCATCCTCTCTACAATACCTTCCCCCCTTATTCCTCGCCAAAGCACTGGGGAGGATAAAACTGCCAAATAGGGACTATAGTCCATTCACCGTTAATTCACACTTTTCTGAAGCCCTGCTAAAATTCTACTTTTGGTTACCAATTACGTATCCTTCCGCTACACGTAAACATAAACACTGCCATAAGACTTCTACGGTAAAATGCTTTGTTTACTGTTTACAGCTGTTCAAAGAATCCTGTCATATTTCAAAAACCATTACGTACGAATATTCACAATTTTGGCCTATAACCATAATTAGGTCAGCATTATGACTTTTTAACAATGTCTGTATTGATGACAGTTCTTACAGTTATTATTTTACATTGTTAACATTTTGTTATAAACAATATAGCACATCACACATAATACATGTTAATATTGTGCCACGATTGTGAATAACCCTGCTACAACTGTGGGGGGAAAAATTGTAGTATTTAACCTCTTGTTATGGATGTGAGTTGGGTTATTTTGTTAAAAGGACGACCTTAGTTGGAATAAATATTAAAACGATGGAGCAACCAGTCCAAAGAAAAAGACAGTAAATTCAAACACGCAACTCGGGGTCACTTTTTTTTTGTACGTAGTAGCGACAAACTTAAAAGACAATGGTGAACATGCACACAAATAGGCCTACCGTAACTTTTATTCCGCTCTTATTTCTTTGCATAGGTGCATAGTTTTTACTAGGTTTATTTAATTATTTATTTTTAATTTTCTGGCTGGACTTAGTAATTGTTGGGATTGTGGCATACATTCAAATCACAAAAACGTAAGCACATTACACAATTGTGTTTCAAACACCTAGGACAAAGTTACATAGTGATAAATAAACAGACTTTACTTTAAAATAATTAAGTCATAAAAACAGTTCACAGTTAAAAATGTATAAATTTTGCACGTCTAATATTTGCAATAACAAACACACCGGGCCAGCTTAACGACAACGTAGCCACACCCTTTCACGCACATCGGTCACAAAACAACATTAAAGTATATTTGTTACTGGCATGGGAACACTGACTTATCACATCATCGTAACTTGCCTATGTTGGTGTAAAAAGTTTATGTGGTAATTTGAAGTATTATTTGGAGAAAGAAAAATTAATGCTTGAATTGGACAACAGCAACACGCCATATCATATTGCCACTTCTACCAACTTTGGATATGTAACCCTCCGGCCTTCAAATCTAAATATATTATAATAAGTATGTAATGATGCAATATTCGTAATTTTTCGGGACTCTGGTGTAAAATTCTTTTGTGTGTATGAAGCTTTGGAAAGCGTCTTAATATTTTTATCGGGTTCAAGTTTAAAGCCGTGGTGGCTCGTTTCCCGTGTTTGTTTATCGGGCAGACGTCTGCGGGTTACGTTTATCAGAAGTCCGGTTGTGTTTTGTTTCGAACATCGTTGTTTTTAGGAAGCGTCAGCATTAATTAGATTAGTTCGTTTCTGTGGACCAGGCAACGTCGACAAGTTTTAGTTCCTTCGGCGCATTTTCAGGCAACGTCAACAAGTTTTTGTTGTACGAGAGGTTCATTTATGTTGACACACAGTTTTAGTTTCCTGCAGCGTAGTTACGATAACGTTGTGGCACTGTTATCTGCAATAGTATATTTAATGGTAAAGATTCGTACTCTGCATACTGGACATTCGTATGTGAACTGTGTCATTCAAATGATAAATAAAGTATAGAACAAACTAACTTGAATTTTATTTCATAATTACACGGTGTCCATTCACTGAGTCTCGTGTTTCTACCTCTGAGCAAGCCGTGGCAACATAAACATTCGGCAGTGTAACAAGTGCCGAACGTTAACAACATGGCGCCCACCTGTTAGTCGGCAGTAATATTAAATATGCCTTAACGAGCCGCGGCCAGCACCATTACAAGTATTGAAACATTAAAATATTTTTTCAGTTGTAAATTACAAATTCAAAAATTATTATTTTTGCTGTATTAAGTATGAAATATGCTAAAATTGAAAACATGGATAATTTTCCTGTTACTACTAGCGGTGCGAAAATTCCCAAAAGGGAGAGAGACAGACACAGAGAGAAAGAGAGAGAGAGAGTGACAAGCTCCTCTCCACCAACAGCCTATTGAAGTTTCTTCCTCGGTCGAAAAAGAATACCATGTCACTAGGGCTTACACATCATATTTTGCGCTAATATTTTTAACTGCAATAAAGAAATGTTTTCTCATCAGAGCTACCTAAAAAATTTAAATATTTCAATAGGTAAATTTTAATTTACACATAGCATACCAAAATACTTCGTTAAAACATTATTTTAACAGTGAACTATTTATTACCAACCGTTACCAAAACATTGCTGCTCTCACTGTTTTTAGTTCGTATTGAATACAAAATAAATATTACAAGTTATATTAGAAACTAAGTTAAAGTTTAATTTATTCAAGAATATAATACTTTTAAAGTTAATCAGTGTAACATACTTGTGGTATACTAGTAATTTAAAAACCAGGTTAACACATTACTCCTAGGGTGATTTTTCAAAGGTTTGTATCAAAACATCCGAAGAAGCCATGAATGGACTATAGCGATGGTTGGAGGACTGGTAGGGGACGGACAGAGTGCCAATCGGGTGTATTCATGGAAGAGAGACAAAGCAGCTCGCCAGAGGAGTACCACAGCCTGCACGAGGAGTACCACAGCCTGCACGAGGAGTACCACAGCCTGCACGAGGAGTACCACAGCCTGCACGACCAGCAGAGATACATCGTTCAAGCTAATCTGGCACTCTCTTGCACCATCTTTTCACTGCCTCCCACGCCGCCTAAGAAACCTGTGGCTTATAAACAGCCTGTAGCGTTGGAAAAGGTGGTACAACGCCTGGAGTCCCAGACAAACTACACACCCACCATAGACGTTGCCAAACACTTACCAGCGCTCCTCCCCGTGCCCAGCGGGCCATTATAAAACTACCAAAGGCTACCAACCCAGCACTCAAAAACGACCCCATCAAGTCGATGATGCTTGCTTCCCAGCCATTTGGGGGGGAAAGGCTCCGACGCTATTGAACTCTAGAAACTCACGTTAGGAGGGGTGTCCGGGCAGCATGCGGATTGGCAATGAGTGGTGTTCAGCAACAAATCACAGTTCTGTCTGGATTTGACTTGTTCTGACCGCTAAATTCAAGTCTAGAGACGTCCTGACCACCACCATGAACCACACTTCATTGTGGAGCGGTACACGCCCCAAGAGGTATCATGGTGAAGGTGCATACATCAGCTGTTCCATTCATTGTTAAATAATGGGATTAAAATGCAGTGCTTAATTTATAGTGACCGAAAAACTTATGCATTACTGTCCTCCTTCAAAACAAAATATTTTTTGTAGAATATAATGGAAATACAGCAGCTGCGAAAATATTAAAAATCAATGAACTAAACTTGAGTATACCAGAAAGAAGCATACGATGGAATTATTTGCTTCTAAAAGCATAATAGTCTTTTGGCATAATGAAATGATTTGTTTCGATGGAAGACATTTTCTAATGAAGGCAAAATTAAACCACCTACTAAAATACAATTCCTAATGAAATAAAATTATCCACTGAAACAAAATTTTCCTCTCAAATAAAATTTTCCAGTGAAGTAGTTCAACTAATGGCCTCATATTTATACCAATAATTTTTCAAAATCATAAGTATCAAGTATTGGTAAATGTATTGAGTATAGGTATGGAGAAAATTTGGATACTGACCCATTACTACTTAATGGTGCAAAAATCTCACCACTTACTCTTAACAAACAAAACTAAAATAAGTTTATTCAAGGAAAGTTTATCTTTTGAAATAAATTAATATTTCAGTAAGAAATACTCTGTATTTTTCCTGCAAGCAGTATTTCAATATTGACATTGCACTCTGTTAAATGTGCCATTCTGTAACAATAACCAGTTCTAGCAAAAGGGGTATAAAGTTTATGCTTCTGGGGTATAATTTTATTTTTAAGATACCAACCTATTGATTAAAATTAATATTTCATATAAATATTTTGATTTAAGCTGAAGATATTTAAACACAGTCTCCATGGGCAAAACACACGCTTCAACTCACAATTTCTATATTTTTAAGGGTTAAAATTATTAATAAGTTGGATTTTTACGAGCGTAGCAATTTTACAGTCATTTTTGTAAGGGAGTTAACTATATGTTACGAGATGCAGTACCAAAACCTGTATGTACGGCTTCTCTTTTACACATTCAGGTTTTTATGTACAATACAATAAGAGGTGTGCAAATAGTGGATTTTGATGTTCGAATACAATTTAATCGAATAGTAAAATTTTTGAATAACATAAAAACAGTTTTGAAGTTTCAGTTGACGCATTCTGCGTCCCTATATTTTATTCGTCAGAACACACGCTCTGGCGAAGCTCGCAGGCAGACGACCGCAATAAGGATTAAGGGTTTTGTGGACGTTACGGCAGAGTGACGCCAGGAGCCTCGCAGCTGCAAAGGCGCGCTACCAAAGGTTTCTGCACGTGCAACTGTTCCTGCACGTGCAGACGACATCCGGAGACAACGGAAGGCACCAGGGCGCGGACACAGCTGCATTTTGCAGCTGCCCAAGGGACACCGAGATCCCACCACCAGCTGCGTCTGTCCCGGGCTTGTACCGCAATAAACCATGAGAGCTTTTAGCGGACGTGCGTGCAGAACGGGACAATAAACTTCCAGGCCAGAACCAAGGGACGACGCCAGGCCGGCTGCGGACCACACGAGCAGCGGCCACGTGTTTTATGACCCGGGGGGACGACAAGCACCCCGGACCACGTGCAGAGACGGGGGAAGTTGAATATGGTGATGGACGCTACAAAACCACGTGAAGGGGGGAGCAACGGGGCAGTCAGTTGAGAGACGTCGAACCAGTCAGTCGGGGGACCTGAAGCGAGGCGTCCGGGTCGGAGCCGGACGAAACCAGTGCGATGAACGAGTCAGTCAGTCAGTCAGTCGGAGTCAGTTGAGGATCGAGAATGCATAACAACGTCGACCTCAGTCGGAGGCCGTCAAACGGGACGTGCGGCGGGAAGAATCCGAGAAAAGTCAGTCAGACTTCGTCAAACGAGAAGGGTGTATCGGGAGCCGAGAGAAAACGAGTTCACCAAATGCATCAAGACGTGGACCTCAGTCGGAGGTCGTAAAGCGGGACGTGCGGCGGGAAGAATCCGAGAAAAGTCAGTCAGACTTCGTCAAACGCAGAGTACTGCGTGGACCCGAGAATGAGGAACTTCGAGGCCAGGCGTCGGGACG
>NQII01000144.1:828206-838475 GCA_002778355.1 Clitarchus hookeri
CCCCCCGCGAAGCCAGTCGCGGCGTCAAACCATACGTAGCCTACATAGAAAAAGGGGAGGGGAGTTTTTCACGTGAGTTCATGTACCAGTTAACCTGTTCAAGCAACAATAAAACTCGATTATGTGAACTCGCATATAAAGTGTAATTTATTAGTAAATTGGACCTAGAGACAACAGTGTTGACGTATTCCTACGCCCTGTCACTGAGGGCTAGCATTAAATGCTGGCGCCTCACGCCGCAGAGCAGAATCAATATCTTCTTCCAAACTTCAGCATTTGGCAGGTATCACAGTTATGTGTAACAGATAAAAAATATAATTGAACTGATCAACAAACAGTTTCCACACAATCACAAAATATACTGCATTTGAAGCTGTAAACATTATCATTTTTACAAGATGGTTGTCTGATTATATTAAACTTATAAAGTACGCTCTAAAATGTGATCATTAATAAAAAAAACACGCACATGCGCACACATGCACACAAAATAATAGTATGCATGCATTTTCACTTTAGGGAAGAAGAGATACATTTTGGTCGTCAGAAAATATTTCAAAAGTTCTTTGCAATTAAAACTAACACTTTATCTGGAAAGAAAACTATTACCTTGGTGTTGCATATTTATTTTCAGCGGTCATCACTGTTTAGGACGTGCGTGAAGTTTAAAAGGGAATATTTTTGAGGTTGAATTGGAAGTATATTCTGAAAACGCTGAGGGGTCGGTGCGTGCATTTGCAGTGCTATTTGCTGATGTACCGCAAACTATTTCTTGCTACCGTGGTCCTTGGAAACAAAATTTGTTTACCATAAATTGTATTATAATCATGAAGGAAAGATGAAACTCTTTGTAAATGCAAATGTTTAGTTGTAAACACTTGCAACCAGCTTGAAATACAACTAGTGCTGTTAGTTCATGTTCCTTTCACCACAGCTATGGAGCGACGCAATGCCATCTTGGTATTATTGTTCATGTTCCCTGTGTCGCTCTCTCATGCGCTCGTCAATGTACTGAAATTGTATATTTTTGAAAGTGTTTGCCAAAATAAAACTCTATAATTTCCTTGGGATTACCAAAAAAAAAATCTGTGTGTTGGTCATACGGGGATGTGTGGTATGTGAATAAAAGCAATACAAAGACGTTTCTGTAGAGCACAACACAAACACGGTGACATAACGTATGCCAATTTCTTTGGCTGCAAACAATAAGTAAGAAGACATACATGTCCCATTTCTGTAAATGCTACAGTGAACATAAATGTATATCTAACGGTNGCAAACAATAAGTAAGAAGACATACATGTCCCATTTCTGTAAATGCTACAGTGAACATAAATGTATATCTAACGGTCTTTCTTAATAATTCTGGTTTTTATTACATTACTAAACAAGTTATTGAATACCATATCAATGTAAACAACCTTTCTCAGATCTAATGATCATTGATTTGCCGCCGCATGAAAAGGTAGAAATTCCTAAAAACGACTAGTTACCATGATTACTAACAGTACAATTCTGATAACAATAGAATTAAAGTTTAAATGAATGTCTTCAAATGAATAAGCATAAAAAGTTAAGCAAATGACTACTCAAAATGAGAATGTAAATTATTCACATTTTTGGCACGAGATATTCGCGTTCGAATGTGAATAATTGATNTGACTACTCAAAATGAGAATGTAAATTATTCACATTTTTGGCACGAGATATTCGCGTTCGAATGTGAATAATTGATTAATTACTATTTGCAACTATTCGAATTTTTGCAAATTCGCACACGCCTAAAAATAATTCAAGATGGTGCTAAAAGCCAACAGCATTAATCTAGGCTGACACACTAGGATCAAACGTGTTTCGAGTTGACAGCGAGAATGAATTATTTCAGCATGTACGTAAATTATATACTGAACATGACTCGACAATCCACATGATTTTTTACGTGTCACACTGGTAAACAAAACCAGATTTAGGTTGGATATAGTTAAAAAAATTAATACTTTTGCGTAAAGCCTGCATATGGACATATAATTAATTCCGTTTTTGAAGACACCAGTTAAAATAATCTTTGTTATACTACAAATTAACATAAATTTTGTACGCTAAATTGAAATATTTATATGTACATAGTTTACACAGTGTATTTGGGTGGGAATTGAAAATCTTACATTAAAATAAAATATACATGAATATGAAGTACGTTATAACCAAATTTTACTGCATATTTTCATTATTATAAAAGTTATTTTTGTATGTAATAAATGAGTTTGAGCTCAACCTAAAATCAAAGCTTGGGGACTATTGAGTAACCTTGCTCAGACTCAGCTTGAACTAAGAGTTCTCACGGACGTCTACTCTCATGCAAATAATTTTACTTCGTGAAAATAAATCGGCTAAAAAAATAAAGATAAGCCAGTTTAACATACTCAACACATGAATAGTCACAGCAACAGAGAACACATTGGCAANGCTAAAAAAATAAAGATAAGCCAGTTTAACATACTCAACACATGAATAGTCACAGCAACAGAGAACACATTGGCAATGGTTTGGCACCACTATCCATATTCAGTGATATAAGCAAGTCAGACTCAGTACTCACGTGCTAATCTGGGTGCGGTCAAAGCTGCCCGAGCACTTCACCAACTTGATGTTAAAGATGCAGTGAGAGCGGCTAGATACACTGTTCAACTCCGTGCCAGCAATGCGCAGATTGTGCTGCCCATACATCATTATGAGGTATGCATCGGAGGCAGAAGTGACTTGAAAGTGCTGCAGGTCTGAAAACATGCACACTTACATCACTACAGCAAACAATCAGGATTTCAGAACATTGCACCNTGAAAGTGCTGCAGGTCTGAAAACATGCACACTTACATCACTACAGCAAACAATCAGGATTTCAGAACATTGCACGGCAGCATGAAAGCAATACAGGAATGAAATGCATGGCACAGGCAATAAGTCATCACACATTAGAAGAAAGCATGTTTTCTTATGCAACTCTGTTACAATAGGGTTCTATCAAAGATANGCAATAAGTCATCACACATTAGAAGAAAGCATGTTTTCTTATGCAACTCTGTTACAATAGGGTTCTATCAAAGATAAGCCACACACTGCAAAGTGATAACGGTAGAGCAATCACAATAAACTATGTATGGTACATGTTTTCTATAATAATTATACATTTCACGCACTCGTTAGGTGCCATAAGAATAAATTTGTGTCGAGCAGGAGGAGAGGAGAGTAAGCCCAAAGCCTTTCAACATTTAAATTGGCTATTATTAGGAAGGAGATACAGTAGAACACCATTGTTATTAATATATATATATATATATATACATATTTATTGTCCATCTTTTTTTAGACACCGTTTTTGGGAAACACAGCAAATTTTCAATATAAATGTGAAAATTTGAAGGAAATTTTAAAAAAAATTTAATTTGCTGCACTTAATTTAGTGGCTCTACATTTCATTTCTCTTCGAAAGCACTGTAACATCGAAAGCAGCGAATATCTAAAAATAGACTGTCAGCCTTAGCCAATAACCACTGACTGCCCGCCCCTCCGCCAGAGTCCTCAGTGCATTTCCACACATGATGTGGCTATCATATGTTAAGCACTTGACTTGCTGTTGTGATCTCGCTTGTGGAAATGCTACGTACTCTTTCCTTATTNGTGGCTATCATATGTTAAGCACTTGACTTGCTGTTGTGATCTCGCTTGTGGAAATGCTACGTACTCTTTCCTTATTAGGACTTGGATTTGTGTACAGTTTTCTGATTTCTTTGTTTTTTTTACTGCTTGCTAATTCCTTATTATGCCTAGTATTTTGGACACCGATTTGGTTACGTTTCTCATTTGATTTTATAATATGTGTGCCTAATGAAATAAATTAGTATTTTAGTAACAAAACCTCCAATTTTCCCACCAGGAGCAACTGAAAATGAACTTCACACTTGGTAAAACTTACATATATGCCGCTTGTTATTTGTAAACACTCTCGGCAGTAAGGGGAGGTCAAGTATACACTTTTATGTAGTGATAGGCAAGTTTGATTTCTACAGCTTTGAGTCAAGTTGTATGAAACTCTAGTCGAGTCATGTCGAGCTCAGTATAAAAANGGCAAGTTTGATTTCTACAGCTTTGAGTCAAGTTGTATGAAACTCTAGTCGAGTCATGTCGAGCTCAGTATAAAAATTTTTGAGTTATAATCAAGTTTGCACCATAAATGTAAATGTGTACCCATGTACATGGGTATAACGCTTGCCCCCTTATAACTACCTCCCTCTAATGGTTACAGTTTACTAAGGAAAAAAAGCAAGACTAGTTTTTAGTGTTGATCACCGATAATGGTAAATGTACCGATAATACCGATTCCGATACCGGAACATTGGATACATGACGTATTTAGGAAACAATCAAGTACGTCGTGCATTGGGTGATTTTTCCAAAGATTTGATTCAAAAAAGTGTGAAGAAAGCCTGAACAGGCTATGTGCCATGATAAGTGTTACAGTTTTTGTAATTGATTGGCAACAGTGGTTGCAGAATCTGTGGTATCATTTTATTGGGAAGACAGGGGCAGCGGTGGCGTACTGGCCAGGGCGCTCGCCTCCCACCACGGGGACCCAGGTTCGATCCCCGGCGGGTTCACTCCTGGATTTTCGCATGTGGGAATCGTGCTGGATGCTGCCGCTTGCCGGCGGGTTTTCTCGGGGCACTCCCGTTTTCCCCGTCCTTGCATTCCAGCGTCGCTCCATTCTAGGGTTTCACTTCTGTCATGCTCTGGGATGACGGTCACCTATGGGTCCCAGCTGAAAAGACCGTCACTCGGAGGGTGTTGCCTTGCCCTGGGTGCACTCCCCACACGCCTTATTATATTGGGAAGACATCTNAAAGACCGTCACTCGGAGGGTGTTGCCTTGCCCTGGGTGCACTCCCCACACGCCTTATTATATTGGGAAGACATCTTAATTGTCAAATTTAATTAATACTGTTGATTATCCACGTTTTGCATTCACAGTGTTCAAAACTATTGATGCACGCAATCTTTGCTGAATATAAACTATTTTTTGTACAGACGTTATGGGAAAACAAACAATCAGCGATAATTGAATGCTGTCACTAATTAGGATTGTTTATATAGCAAATTTTGATGGGACCAAAATAAATAAATGGGGAAATACAATAAATCACAATAAATCGTAAATAAAAAAAGGAATAATCAAAAATCCACTTTTAATTATTTTTATTTGTTATACACTAAAGAGCCAAAAAGACTGGTACACTTGCCTAATTTCGTTTAGGGCCCCCGCGATTATGCAGAAGTGCCGCAAGACGATGTGGCATGGACTCAACTAATGTCTGAAGGTATGCAGGAAGCAATTCACACCCTGAATCCTNCCCATTTCACGCCAACTGCACACACCCCATACCATGACAGAGCCTCCACCAGCTTGAAAAGTCCCCTGTTGACATATAGGGTCCATGGATTCATGAGGATTTCTCCATACCTGTACACGTCCATCCGCCCAACACAATTGGTAATGAGACTCGTCAGACCAGGCAACGTGTTTCCAGTCATCAACAGTCCAATGGCGGTGTTGGCGAGCCCAGGCGAGCGGTAAAGTTTTCTGTCGTGCAGTCAACAACGGTACACAAGTGGGCGTTCGGCTCCGAAAGCCCATATCAATGATGGTGAGTTGAATAGTTTGCAAACTGGCACTATTTAATGCCCCAGCATTGAAATCTGCGCCAATTTGAGAAAGGGTTGTACGTCTGTCACGTTTAATGATTCTCGTCAGTCGTCGTTTGTCCCATTTGTTCATGAACTTTTTCCGGCCGCAGCGATATCAAAGATTTGATGTTTTACCGGATTCCCAATATTCACGGTACACTCTTGAAATGGTCGTACGCGAAAATCCAAATTGTATCACTACCTCGGAGATGCTATGTTCCATCTCTCGTGCGCCGACTATAACAGCACGTTCAAACTCACTTAAATCTTGATAACCGGCCATTGTAGCAGCAGTAACCGCTCTAACATCTTTGCCGCCGCCGAACCCTCATACGCCACCGGATGGTATTTAGTGTTGTGAGACCAGAAGCCGAAACTCCAATAACTCACTAGGTGTTTGTAAAGCGAAAGCACCCCGACACTTTCTCAAATCATTGGGTCGGCGGCAGGGGCAGTGTACTGTGGGGCTTTGGGCACCGGGCCCTTATTTAGGTGAGTTATTTAACATCTTTGCCAGATGCTTGTTGTCTTATATAGGCGCTGCAGACCGCATCACGTTACTTTGATTGGTTCCATGCCTCTGTTATTTGCATACGCACACCTATACCAGTTTTTTGGCTCTCCAGTGTATTCCTGCTGTGTAACAAAATAAACATCACAAGCAGCTGCCTTACCTACACTGCAGCAGGCAGCCGCTGCTGCCTTGCGCGAACGGGCAGTCNTCTTACCTACACTGCAGCAGGCAGACGCTGCTGCCTCGCGCGAACGGGCAGTCAGGCAGCCCGTTGCACAGAACCACTAACAGTTGTAACACTCTCCTTCACCCGCCCTGACCACAGACAAAGAACTTCTGCAGTCTCCCCTTTCCTGCCTCATTTGTCACTTCCTTTCTCTTTTTTAATCCAAACTTGGCATTTTTGACAGAAACTAAAGAATGATGTTTCATAAGTTTGTGTCAAACATATATTATTATGTGGCATTTTGGTTTTAATTCCTGTTTTTCACATTTGAAAAAACATGAACGGAAGTAAGGGCATGCTGGAAAGTGACACACCACTACTCCCTCCAGACGTCAAAATCAACTTTTACCATTTGTGCACCACTTCAAATTACCAAGCTGCTGTACCCTCTCCATTTTCTTCTGCATACATTATGACTAACACCCTACCTGTTCCGGGTTACTTCCAACAGATAGGTGTGTTTTAGCTTCCACCTAGGAATCGGGATATTGGAGTGCCATTAACAGGGAGAGTTCGTGGGGGTAAGGCCTGGGTTTTATAGAGATTGATGTGTGTCCTCTGGGCTTTGGGCGGCCGGCGGCGTGTTACTTTAAGCAAACGCAAAGTTCATTTCCAGTAACTCCTTGCAGAAAATCAAACAATTTATTAATCTTTTTTTTTTTCAATAGATATAAATAAGTTTTCAGAAAAAAATTACACCTCTTACAGCATATACGACCTTCCGTTGTCACACAAAAGAAAGACGAAACATCAGGCGCTGTGTTAATTTCNTACACCTCTTACAGCATATACGACCTTCCGTTGTCACACAAAAGAAAGACGAAACATCAGGCGCTGTGTTAATTTCAGCGAGCACAAAGTTCATTTCCAGTAGCTTCTTGCAAAAAAATAAACAATTTATTAATAAAATATTAATTTGCTTCCGAATAAAATTATACCCCAGAACATTTTNTTCTTGCAAAAAAATAAACAATTTATTAATAAAATATTAATTTGCTTCCGAATAAAATTATACCCCAGAACATTTTATACAACTTTTCCCAGCCACCAAAAGTGTAAACACAGTGGTGCGCACTCGCTGTGCATACATTAAGTAGACAGCACAACATCAATATTTAAACATTTACCACACTGGCACAGATGTTTTTATTGTACAGGTAGGCGTGGGTCACGCATGCTCTTATAGGCCGGTCTTGTTGATATGCCATTTTGGTGTTAAGGGCACCGCCTACTCNTAGGCGTGGGTCACGCATGCTCTTATAGGCCGGTCTTGTTGATATGCCATTTTGGTGTTAAGGGCACCGCCTACTCCGGACTTGAATAGCATTGCAGTGTGTTTGTAAACTGCGTTTTTTTTTTTTTTTTAAAGAAACCATTAAACGTGTTTCCCTTAGACCAATGCACGAAAAGAAAAAAAACTCCAGACGACGGACGTATAATACTCTCAATACATCATGCACATTATAAATGGTATTCCCGAGCCCTCCAAAATAGCTAAAAACGAATTTATCACACTGCTGTATTTCGTAATATATTGGTCGGAAACATGCAAAACTATTATACGGACCTGCACTCAACTTTACTTCAGACTTTCAACCAATAAAATTATAGGTTCATTGCTTTAAGTCCCACAGGTACACACAGCACGACAGAAACACTGTGCGCCAGTTTGACGCCTTGTGCGTAGGAGTGATGGGGCACTAGGCACGTGTGTCAGTGTCGCCCTTATCGCTACCNAAAATTATAGGTTCATTGCTTTAAGTCCCACAGGTACACACAGCACGACAGAAACACTGTGCGCCAGTTTGACGCCTTGTGCGTAGGAGTGATGGGGCACTAGGCACGTGTGTCAGTGTCGCCCTTATCGCTACCGCGCTCCCCTTGCTTAAACACGCTAAAGAGCTACAAGTAGACGACACCCTCAAGCGCTATATTAACACGCACTTTGATGTAATTTTGTTTTTATCGCTATTCACCAAATAGTCTTGTCTCTAGTTATTACCTTTGATGTAGGTCTTCCCATGGGCATCCAACCCTAGCTGCAAGGGAGTCCGACGCCAGCTACATGGATGGCGGGAATCCCAAGTGCACAGCAGATCGTAGATGTTCTCATTGTATATCTCCGCAAATGACACATACACCAGATACTTTGCATCCTCATCTAGCATTGGCAGGCTCGAATCGGACAAGTTATCCAGCCTCATGCAAGCTTCCATGTCTTGGAACATTGTTGATGCATCTGGAAAAATGCAATGCTCATTAGCATGTCACTAATGGATCACTTACAATTCATTGTACAGTACGAAACATTATGAAATTAACACGTACAATGTTCCAAGCAAAATAGTGGTAAATGAATTTTTCTGGCTGGTGTAAATTCCACACTAGCTAGTCCCACATACGTACGTACAAAGTCAAAGCTGAGCATTAGCACTGTGCATTTGAGTACAGAAGTATAAAGCAGGGTTGTCACAAGCCCTGAAGCTGAAATCCTAGTCCCTGTATAAAAACTCCTGTAAAATCCTGNGAAGTATAAAGCAGGGTTGTCACAAGCCCTGAAGCTGAAATCCTAGTCCCTGTATAAAAACTCCTGTAAAATCCTGGAATCATTGGGTAAAATCCTGTAAATTCGTTGGAATAAAAAAAATTGGCAAATTACAGAAAAAAAGTGGATATGAAGGACATTTACATATTTAATGAAATTGTTTTTGTTTGAAATATACAAACCATAGTAACCATTTTCTCCACTCACACATACTTTAGTTTATACAACAACCATATTGGCGATAATTTTTGTTTCCTGTCCATTGTGATATCAATGCCAAACGCAAAACACCGTCACCAAATTCAGATTGTGTGCGCAAAAACAGCAATGCGCTGCAAAGTTCTTTTCAATAATGACCTTGGTCTTTACATGTGATCATACAGCCAGGAACAGAAATATGTAGATAACTGTATACCCGCGCCAGTGATTNCAGAAATATGTAGATAACTGTATACCCGCGCCAGTGATTAATTAAGTGAAATATTTTGGACATACGCTATTGAAGCAAAGGCATATGTCCAAAATGTTTCGCTTAATTATTCACCTAAGTTGCAAGATCTTCCAAACAAAAGTGTCAGTGAAACTGACGCATCGCTGCGGGCGCTAGTGTCGCATGTACGCAGCAGCCATTTTGAGTAAAGTGCTGTGTGCACGCACAATATCTCTGGCATGTGTTTATCAACGTATAGCTATTTTGAAGTGAAATACGATCAAACGTTTTTTAGATGATACTTGTGTGATTTATGTATTAATAACGGACATGGATATTGGTTGTGGAGGTAAAAGTTTCACAGTTGGAACATNGATACTTGTGTGATTTATGTATTAATAACGGACATGGATATTGGTTGTGGAGGTAAAAGTTTCACAGTGGGAACATAATATATGTGGGTAAATGGAGGTAAACATGCAATGGTCTTACTGATCTTCAAGAACTTTGGGCAAGACTTGTATATATTTCTTTGTAATGTATTATTTTCTTACACGTTATAATCATTTCCGAGATTTTACACGCTATTTAAACATTAGTTATGGTGCCTCAAGTATGCAACATAGTCGAGATATAAAAGATCGCACAAAATTATTTTGTATAATCCATTCACGGTATCTTCGATACTTTTGAAAAGAACCTTTGAAAAATCACCCTAGGAGTTACATGTTCAATTGGTTATAAAAAAATGGTATATGAAAAAAGGTTTTGTCTTTTAGCACTGAAGCACTATATAAATTGGTTGTTTTAAGTTT
>NQII01000144.1:839119-934356 GCA_002778355.1 Clitarchus hookeri
GCAAATATGTAAATAAATCTTAATACAATAAGTAAACTTTAATTAAATTATATAATTAACAGTTCTGATATATACTTCAATCTACCTTTTTCTATGTATTACACCATTTCGCTAAATTGATTAGCATTTTTTAGACATTTAGAGAATTTTATTAAAGTATATGACAGTTGAGATTACATGGCATTGTTTCTCTTCAAAAATAAATTTTGGTAGTTCCCACATGGACACTGTTAATAAAATATTTGACAGTTCCCACAAGGCACTGTTTGTTTACAAAATATTTGACAGTTCCCACATGGCACTGTTTACAAAACGTTTGACAGGTGTCACATGGCAATGTTTTGTTTACATACTGCGGAAGGATACATAATCGGCTCTCTGAAAGTAGATATTTAGCAGGGTTTCAGAAAATCTTGAAGTTACCGTGAATACATTATATACATACCTCAGTGGTATATATTAGAATTATTTCATAGATATTTTCCTAGAGTTAAAAATCAGTTAAAATGGAAAAAAATCTATTAAAATGGAAGGCCTGGGCTAAAGTAAGTTGAGTAAAATTTCAATCCCAATCGATCTCTCAGGATGGACTACAGAACCCTGAGAGAAACTTTAGCTGAAACACTCAGACTGGAGCAAAGAATCCGGATTGAAAGTTTCCTAATATCAGACAGGGCAGAACTGAAAACACACAAGACAAAATGGTTGCTATGGTGAATCAATTTTCATAATACTGTACAAAGGTATTTAGAGGTTAGAAATAATTTTTGAACACCTAAAACAATTTCATACACAAATGTTTATTGTCCAAGACAACTGCAGTCAATCAGAACCCTCAATATACAGTAAAATCTCCATACAAAGTACACTAAAAATTTCAATTATACTTAATACTGAAAAGTACTTTATATTGAACAAGTATTCAATAACACATCTGCCAGAGATTTGAAAAGTACTTTAAAGTGAGGTACTTCATAACTAAAACTTATTGTTAAAGATGGGACGATCGGTTCCTTGGTTGCTTGGAACGGCTGATTCTTGAACGAACTGAACAGGAACCGGAACCTACGTAATTATATTGACGGTTCTGTCTCAATCAAACCTTACCTTGTCTATAAGGTAGTTTCACATTTGTATTAAAGTCGTTATTTACTATTATTTTCGGTGCTAAATAAGGTTTAAAACTCCACTAACAGTACCATCGTAATATACTGTCGTGTGACGGGTTGTCTTGGCAACACTGCACTAGGCTTTGAGCTACTGCCTAACTGTTTAGTACCAACACAAGCACGTGTTTTCGTTTTTCTTTCAGCATTGAATAAATTTAGTTGGGAACTATGATAAAATTTAAACATGCCAGATGTGTGGTATAATTTCAAGGTTGACATTAATGATGTCAAATATGCGATTTGCAATTACTGTAGTGCACAAATCTCGCGAGGTATGTCTAAAAGCACTCATAACCTCAAAAAGCATGTTAACATGCAATACAAACACATAGTCGTGAAAAAATGTTGTTTAACCCTAATGTAAGAAAAATATTTTAATAAAGATGAAAGACAGACTGAGTTTTGGTAGAGATCTTGAGACAAAATAAATAAGTTGGTTGCTCACGTATTCTCAAAGACCTTAAACAATACGAGCAGTGAAGGTGCAAGTTTAGTATCAGCCAGTATAATAACCGGTATCAGAACCGCGAACCGAATTGAAGAACTGGAACCGAGAACCGGAACCAGAAAATTGTGGAACCGTCCCATCACTACTTATTGTATAGCAACACAAAAACAGTATTAAATACCTTAATTTACAAAATGCTATACATTTAGGAACGCAACTTCTGCTGGCAGTAAGTAACTTGAATGCTTCAGTTTACATGCAAAAGATGTACATCTTACCAACTCACACACTCCCTCTCATGCTCCCAGCCAACATGACATTGGCTATTGAAAAGAGGGAGTTTGGCTGCAGATATTGAAAATATTATTGCTATTTTGTCCACTTTATTTTCCATCCTAAAACCCAAAGCTGCATTTCACATTACTGTTAAGCTGGGCCTGTGCTGTAATTGACTTCAACTTTTACATTAGGAACAATACCCACTGGTGGAGTGGAGAGGTTTGGGCAGCTCTTAGCAACGAGGTCTTGAGAGCTGATAAGGGTGAAGCGAGGTGGAGAGCGAGCAGTGTTGGAATACAAGAGCCAGGCAAACTGGAGATCCCCGAGAAAACCTGCGGACGTGGCATTATTCTGCATTATTTTCACATGCGAAAATACAGTGACCAAGCTGAGAATCAAACTCAGCTCACCTTGGAGATGTTACACTGTTGATAAAATACAGTCTCTTACTATGTGTCTAACAGCAAGAGCTACGTATTAAATTTTACTTGCCTTCGATAACTTGTTTCACGACTTCCCCTTACCCATCTGCATCCCCATACTCAAATTTTTTTCCTGCATACCAACAAATTACCACACTGATCAACCTGCATGACGTGAACCTTCTACTCTGAAGACACCCTTAAACAGAGGCACAAATGTCCAGAGCAACACTACGTGATTTGAGATATTTTCATGTCCTCAAAACATCATTCTACGTAAACACTGTGGTTGCTGAGGCATACCCAATACTGTTGGAGAGAATTTTCTACGATGCACTCCTCTCTCACCAGTTTGCAAAAAATAGTTCCTGGCTCATTCGCATCTATTCTTGTGCAATCTTATGCTTTCCCCTTCACAGAAAGTTGAAAGGTACAGCATATACAAAAGGTTAAACCAGTACAGCTATAAAATACACTGGAAGTCCCTCAGATTCCACCACAAATATTTAATTTACCTCATATACATTCACCCTCACCTGTCAGACATTGGGTAGGTCTATAATCCCTTTGGAGCATACTACCATATCCCAGCATTAGTGCCACTGCTACCACCACCACTACCTAAGAATGATGATTACTGCCTGGAAGAGTACACCAACACAGCTAACCACACCATCATGTGTACCAACTTACTTACCATACCAATAAGACTGTGACCTGTTGCACATTCCAGACACTGTACACTTGTGAAAAATAAATGAATCTGTGGAACGGTTCTCTCGGTGATTACTACCCCCTTATCCCAGGAGGGTCCTGGTACATCTCTCATGACTGTACACTCTGCAATGAAGTGAGGTTAACATCAAACCATTTCTCCGTGGGAGTAACCCAATACTTACTTATACAGAGAACTAATTGCAAGAGGCTTTGAAGGTGAATCATACAGGAGTACCAGTGGTAGGTAAAACTCATCAGCTTGCACTCATCACATGTCCTAGTCATGGAGTTAACTCCCAGACTATCCCATGTTGTTACCCCCCAGCAGCCCATCCTTGGAGAGCTTAAATGCCAGAGCTATTCACACAGTGTAGTCTGCCATTCAAATGCTATGGACAGCAGGAGTGGCAGTTCATGACACTTGGGTGTTAAGAGAAAGCTGCGGTAGGACATTCCCAAGAATACGATGAATGGATTTATGCGTTGCTGTATCCCATCCCATATTCACAGAGCAGCACATAGGGCTGAAGGACAGAGGAAAATAGAAAAAGGTACAAAAGAAGGGAAAGTGAATCTGAAGGTGGTAATGAAGCTTGGTCCAATTACATCCCAGCCGTGGCCCAGTAAAACACAGTCGGAAGAAATGTTGGCAATGTCTTGGAGATCAACTCCATCCATTGTTAAGTTAGGAGCCAACTGGGCTGATAGTACATACACTACATAAAATCACTGACAGCATTAACTAATAATTAGCCATTAAAAGTATAACAGCACAAAGTCAAAGAGCATATCTTGTTACTCTCCTTGGCCACATGTGTGTTTCAGTTTCAAGGACAACAGCACATCTCAAAAACGTGAAGGCTGACTTCACAATCACCTTCCTCTTACATATACTGTACTTCAAATAAAGAAAGCCCCTTTAAAAACAAAAGAAAAAAAAACTCAGAAATATATTTTTTTCCCTTAAGAAATATACAACTTACCAGAGGATGCTAAAGAATTCAAAGATTCAGAGCTGGTTAACTTTCGTTCAAAATGCTGCAAAAAGAAAAAGAAACTGTTAGTTCCTAGTATGACAATTATGTAAAACATACGACATTTGTACACAACCCCATGTTTCACAAGTATGCATTTACAAGCTCTCCATCAATTATTGATATATCCTCCTTCTGACGTATCAAATAAGGAGCTGTACCTAATAGTTAAGGATGTGCGAATAAAGGATTTTGACGTTCAAATATTTTTCAATTGAATATTAAAATTTTTCAATAACAAGTGAATAGTTTTGATGTCAAATAGCTAACAGTAAACATTTCATTTCAGTTGCATATAAAGGAAATAAATATAATTTCACTGATCACACAACAAACTGTTCCCCCACAAGTAATACTTTGTAACGTTCGGCACTTGTTACACTGCCGAATGTTTACGTTGCCACGGCTTGCTCAGAGGTAGAAACACGAGANTTTCCATGGCCACGGCTTGCTCAGAGGTAGAAACCCGAGAGACAAATGAATGGACACCGTGTAATTATGAAATAAAGTTCAAGTTCCAAGTTAGTTTGTTCTATACTTTATTTATCATTTGAATGACACAGTTCACATACGAATGTCCAGTATGCAGAGTACGAACCGTTCAGAGATAAATATACAAGTACAGACCAGCGCCACAGTGGTTGACAGTTTATTAACGTCTCAAAACTTGCATCGCAAGACTAAGTTACGAAGGCAGGAGGGATGTTCGTTCCCTCCTGGCACCCTAACGACCCCCCACACCGGCGGAAAAAAGTTGATAGACTTTAGGTTAAGTTGAAAAGAAATTATGTAAAAAGAATTAACGGTCGCGATGCGTCCTCNTATGTAAAAAGAATTAACGGTCGCGATGCGTCCTCTTCAACGGTTGGTTACTTTTTCTCCTAGGCGATAGACACCATTAGTATATATATGCAGGCCTATCGCCCCCTTCTCCTAAGATAAGCACCTAGCATCCAGCATCTGCCAGCAGCGTCATCTAAAACTGCGCTGTGTCCCGCGCTCAACACGTTATCGACTGCTGCGCCGTCAACAGAAACTAACCTCTAGTACAACAAAAACTTGTTGACGTTGCCTGAAAATGCGCAGAAGGAACTAAAACTTGTCGACGTTGCCTGATCCACAGAAACGAACTAATCTAATTAATGCTGACGCTTCCCAAAAAACCAAAGTTCGAAACGGAAACTGTAACCGGACTACTGATAAAACGTAAACAGCAGACGTCCGCCCATTAACCTACAAACGCACACGTCTGCCTGATAAACACGGGAAACGAGCCACCACGGCTTTAAACTTGAACCCGATAAAGTTATTACGACGCTTTCCAAAGCTTCATACACACAAAAGAATTTTACACCCGAGTCCCGAAAAATTAAGAACATTGCGTCATTACAACTTGCATCTTCAAGTGCAGTATATAATTTCTACAAGATTATATTCTGCTAAAAATAATGCTTCTAAATAGGGATGTCAAACTCAATTCCAAGATTCCTCAATAACTAGACTCTTGAATAATCGTATAATCAAGATTCGGAGGTCCAAGAATCGAAGCAATAAAAACCAATTACTTCAAATATGTAACCTGTTACCTCTCAAAATCGGTTTAGAATTACTTGATTTATGCCAATAATTGAGTCACTATTGGAAAATTATTTTGTGCGTGAAAATCTAAGACATCAATTATTTATACTGGAGAATAAGGCAATGTTTGAGTTTGTTAAATCGGCGTACTATTATCTGCAATTTCTCCCATCCTGATTCTGTCAACATAGGCAAATTCAGCATAAGCAGATTCGAATAGGCACAGCTTTACAAATAAAGAACTTGAAACGGGAATATATAATTATTCACAATTTTCGCTTAAAATATTTAAAATAGCCACTCAAAAGATATCAGATATTCAAAGTTGAAATGTAATAATAATGCGTAAATTACTATTCACAACTATTCCAATTTTTAAATATTCGCACACACCCCTACTTAAGAGTTATGTTGGCCAAGTACGACTTGGTGTGTTAGCTGAATGAGCATCAGCAGAAATCATTTTAACCTCGGCAGTGAACAGGAATTACTTACCCAACCGGTGATAGCGGGGTGGGGGGAAAAGGAGGATTAACTAAGGCCAAGCATCTGTCTAGGGCCTAAAGAGCATTCAACTTTCTTATACTGTATATACCTATTAGCTAGTAAAAGCAGCTTCATGTAGCAAAATAATAGGTGTGTATGGATTGGCTTTTGCTATATCAAAACTCTCCATACAGAAAATTATTCAAACGTGTAAACACACTTCCAATTTGCAAGCAATTAAGCAACATTTCATTTTTAAAAAAACTGAGATAACACTTTACCTAGAAAACAAATAAAGACAAGACACTAAAGCATGCATCAAATCACTACCTTTCTCAACTCTACTGGCAATAAAAGTCTTAAAATGACTGTGTAACATGTGCTTAATTTGACAAAGTTGAAGCTAATAAACAAGTGAATGGGTTTCTCAGTATTTATAACATTGATAACTGAAAGGGAATGGAACTTAAATTGTAATCACAGGATATGAAACATCTTTAATAAATATGTACACCTTCTACAGTCCATTTAATTTAAAGGGGGCCGCGGTGGCTGAGCGGTGCTCGCCTCCCACCAAAACGAATCGGGTTCAATCCCAGCCGGGTGATCGGATTTTCGCATGTGGAAATCGCGCTGGATGGTGCCGTTGGTTGGCAGGTTTTCTCTGGGTTCTCCAGTTTCCCCCCATCCTTTAATTCCGGTGCTGCTCCATACTCACCTCAATCACCCTCACCGGCTCTCAAGACCTCACTGTTAAAAGCCACCCAAATCTTATCACTCATATTTTATCTAAGAGTTCTACTTTTTGACAGACAATGTGTACCAAAATGTCATAAATGAAACTAACAACATCTCGTATACAAAATTCTGTATCAACTGATTTGTGAACAATTGAAACATAATTTTATGTTTGTTATTCTGAAAGCCCTGCATTTGCACAACAGACAGACATTGGAGAAATACACAGGNTGAAACATAATTTTATGTTTGTTATTCTGAAAGCCCTGCATTTGCACAACAGACAGACATTGGAGAAATACACAGGAAGGAATAGAGACAAAATTTTCACACATTTTATTTTGTCATTACAAAACAGCTTTTATTAGTGTAACAAGCTAAACTTTCTTCTAAAATAATGTGTAGGTATTTCAAACGAAAAGGAACTTACGCTTCATTTTTCTCTTCTTCATGTGCTGTACCTTCTGCCAAAGTCACTACACGAATGCTTCATATTTATTAGAGGCTGGAGATCTGTCGCAAAGTATTTTTAAAATGTTTCTACATCCAGTATTTACTTGTGCAGTGATTGTGCTTGTGAATACAATCATTTGAAAAAAAAACTGAACACCATAAACAAATTGCAAAAAAACAACAAAGGTTGCCACACAGAATCACCATAGTTCGACATNAAAAAAAACTGAACACCATAAACAAATTGCAAAAAAACAACAAAGGTTGCCACACAGAATCACCATAGTTCGACATGTCCCACTTGTGTTTAATGCGATTTGCTTGCACGGATGTGCCACTAGGGGGCATACATGTCCCTCAATCATTCATAGCTGGAAGACACCAATTACGGCCTTAGTAGCAGTGTGAGCCACAGAGCCAAGTTCACTGAATAAGCAGCATGCCTTGACGGTGCATTCAACAAACCTTTGCCCAATTGGATGAATTTGAAAGAGGCTGCATCATTGGCCTACGGGAGGCAGATTGGACATTTCAGTGCATTGTTTGGTACTCGAACCATTCTGCCTACACTGTAAGTTGGTGTTGATGCAGTGGGAACATGAGGGCACATACACCCGTCGTGAAGGCGGACCACCAGCAGGATCACTTCATCACGCAACAAGCTGTAAGCAATTCACGGGCGTCAGTGCGCACCCTCCAAGAACATGTCAAGGTAGCTGGGGAAACACCTATGTCCACCAGTAACACATCCAGATGGCTAGCAAAGCGAGATCTGTCATCAAAGTCTCTCTTACGATACCTACCATTACAACCTGAGCAACGCCGAGCAAGTGTGACTGTCTGCCAGGAACGGGTAACATGGCAGCTTGCAGATTAGCGAGTGGTGTTCACTGTTAATCACGGTTCTGTCTATCTGAATACACCATATTTACTCGTGTATAGTGCACCCTTTTTTCCCCAAAATAAAGGAAAAAATTTCAGTAGCAATACTTTACATGCTGACAATACTGCAATACAGCCTCTTGCCCAGGTCACGCAAAGTTGTGATGCTTTGGCCATGTACTGCTGGCTGCCACTTGTTTCACAATGCATCACTGCTATGTTTGTGTGCTACACAAAAATTATAGGTCACGGATGGAAGACAAAGTTATTCACATTTCAAATAACTTCCAGGAGAAGTTATAGTCAAATTATTAATTTTTAGATAAAATGATTTACATTTTAAATTAACTTTCAGTATTTATAATCAAACTATTGATTGTTGGCAGGTGAGAAATTTCTGAACTTCTAATAATTATAAAATTGAATTAAATGTGTTCTAGATTCAAATGAACAAATTGAACTGTGTCAAGAAAATATGTTACAAAATGTAACATATGAGAATATGAAATTAATGTAAGAGATTCTTATTACTCCCTTGTCATATTAGTGGTTTAAAATATAGCTGACAGTAGGGTCATTAAATATAGTGAGGAAGGAATCAGCCATGGCCTGCATAAACAACTATCCATGTCTACCTGGAGTGATTTTGTAAAACTATAGAAAACTTAAATGAAGATGGCCAGACCGGGTACCAAATCTGAGCTCTCCTGAATACAATCCAGTGTGTTACCACCGAGCCACCTTAATTCTCACGATAGGAACATGACCAAGAACTTACTTTGTGCTGGTTTAGGCCACCATTGAGAATCATATGCTTGTATTCAAGGTACATTGAAACAACACTGTTATTGAACTCCTCCAAACGGGAGCCTTGGACAAGAAGGAGACTCGGATGATCCAAGATCCTGTCCCCAAGACTTGAGAACAGGAAGTCCAGGGCCCGTGGAATGATGCCTGGATTTCTAGCATCCCCTGCACATACACGCACACTGCCAACAGGACTCTGATCATGGGTACACTACTTATTTACAGGAACTGAGTTGTCTCTCAAGCCCTAATATTTACAAAACAATTGCACTAGTGCCCAATCAATATTTTACTAATTAAAGATCCAGATACACTGAAACAGATGCAACAATAATGTATCACTCCAACATGTATTCTGCCTACATCAAAAATTAACATACATTATTAACACTTTGAAATCAATATCAACTGGAAAAACACAGATATTTAAAATGGTTGCAGAGTATAAATTGTACATTATGTTTCTCACCAGCGCCTGGGAACATACTAGGTAGCCAGCCAACAGATCGGCCATTAAGGAGCCTTCTATACCATGTGGTAGCTAGTCGGACACAAGGCTTGTTCCCAGAGCTTTGCACAGCCAATCAGAGAATGGGTACGCTCCCATCAAAGGAACCGCCATGCAATTTTGTCTCTGTGTACTTATTATCTCTGAGCTAACGGCTCATTGCGCCGCATTGCATCGTGCTATTGTGAAACCAACTAGTAATTCTCGCAAACCTGTTATTTCAAGTAGCATACACAGAGATGGGCTCATACATATAAACCATTAAAACACAAAAAAAAAAAAATCCAAAATTATGAATGTTATCTTTGCTTGAAGTTACAGCATTTGAGATATTTTCAATCAAAATTACACTGAAACATTAAATTATTAATTAACAATATTTAAAATAACAAGAATACAACTGTAAACAAAAAACTCAGAGCAATGCTGCCTACCACTGCCATACACTACTTATATCCTGACATCCTAAAAACAAGCAGTTGGGCAAAAATTGTGGCGCAGTATTCTTAATTTTAGGGACCGGATAAGTGTTTCATTTTCGTTCGTTTTTCCTAGCTTTGTAATATTTTTATCTGTATTCAAAATTAAAGCCGTGGTGGTTCGTTTTACAGTGATAGTTTGTTTATCAGGCATCCATCCGGTTGCCTTTTCGAAAGTTGAAGTTTGTTAAGAGTCAGCATTATTTAGAAACTTTCAGACGGCATCGACAGTTTTAGTTCCTACGACGCAGTTTCGATAACATGTGGAGAGCGTGCGTGGCCAGGCCCTTATCTTTGGAGAGGGGGGTGATAGGCAGCACAAAGACGCGTGTGCCTGTCGCCCTTCAAGTCACTTCAGGTCAGCAGTGGAGGTCAGTTGGAAGGCAGTCGCCCTTCAGGGCAGTGGTAGAATGGTCGTCTAGGCCGCGTCTGGTGCGACTCTAACCCCCACATCAGCAAACTTGAACTTGCTATATTATTTCTACGCCGGTGTGGGAGATCGCTGCATTTCTTATTTCTTAGGGCTAATCTGTAAGAAACGTAATAATTCATTAAACAACTGTGGCTCTGTTCTGCCCATGTCTATTTATCTGTGAACGTTTCGTACTTTGCATAATTGAACTTCGGATGTGAATTGTGTCACTTCAATAATAAATAAAAGTATAGAACAAATACCCTGGAACTTGACTATTTCATATGTAATTGGCGTCCATTTTACAGAGTCTCGTGTTACTCCGACTTGAGCTAGTCGAGTGATAAGTTATNTCATATGTAATTGGCGTCCATTTTACAGAGTCTCGTGTTACTCCGACTTGAGCTAGTCGAGTGATAAGTTATAGCTGAGTGACAAGTTATAGCCGAGTGACAACTTATAGCCGGTGTAACTGTAGTGGCCAACGTTACAATAGACTAAACTACACCCAAGCATAGATGAACGGCTCACACGGTCACAGACATTCTTACCCCACCTCCTCCCTGCCACAATAAACTTAACTCCTGCCTACCTTGCCCTTCACAGTAGAGGGCTCTGCAAAAATCCTTTAATAATTTCCTGCTCTCTCTCTGCGTCACCTTGATGCCATTATTAGTAATACACTGTGGTATTCCGAATTTTAAAGGCAGTGCAGATTCTTTAACGTTAGTTTGCTTGGTGCCGTTTCTAAAGTTCTAACCCAGATTTCATAAACAAGAAAAAACTTCTGCATTTCAGAAAAATTTCTATACATAACCAGGACACATCCTATAACATTTCAAATCTCATTCATTCTCGCTTTTCTCGCATTCCCTGATCACTGGACACCCTGGCACGCACGTGAGAGAGTGCACAAGCACGCATGCAATAGAGAGAACATGCATGCAATAGAGAGAGAGCATGCAACAGAGAAAGATAATGCATAAGAGAGCATGCGATAGACACACCATGCATAAGAGAGCAGGAGTGACAGAGCATGCAGGAGAAAGAGAAAGCAGTAGAGAGCAAAAGAGAGAAAGAAAGCAAAAAAGAGTAAGAACTAAAAAGAGAGATTAAAAGCAAAAGAGCAAGGGAGAGCAAGAACAAGAAAGCAAGAGAAAGTGAGGAGAAAGAGCAAGAGAAAGCGGGAGCAAGAGAAAGTGAAAGTGAGAGCAAGTGAAAGCGAAACTGAGAGCAAGTGAAAGTGAGAGCAAGAGAAAGCNGGGAGCAAGAGAAAGTGAAAGTGAGAGCAAGTGAAAGCGAAACTGAGAGCAAGTGAAAGTGAGAGCAAGAGAAAGTGAGAGCAAGAGAAAGCGAAACTGAGAGCAAGAGAAAGCGGGAGCAGGAGCAAGAGAAAGCGGGAGCAGGAGCAAGAGAAAGCGAGAGCAGGAGCAAGAGAAAGCGGGAGCAAAAGCAAGTTAGAGCAAAAGAAAGCAAGAGACAGTAAGGGCAAGAGAAAGCGACAGTGAAGGAAAGATAAAGCGAGAGTGTGAGCGAGAGTGTGAGCAAGAGAGAGAGAGAGCAAGAGCAAGACTGCAACAAGAGAGAGGCAGTGAGAACCAGGGGAGCAAGAGAGAACCAGAGAGGGAGGGCGAGTGAGGGAGGGCGAGTGAGGGAGGGCGAGTGGCAGCAAGAGGGAGGGAGAGTGGCAGCAAGAGGGAGAGCAAAATAGAGGGAAAGGGGGAAAGCAAAATAGAGAGCAAGGGAGCGAGTGTGTGATAGAAAGATGCAAGGGAGCAAGAAAGAGTGTGATAGAGAGCAAGAGAGNGCGAGTGTGTGATAGAAAGATGCAAGGGAGCAAGAAAGAGTGTGATAGAGAGCAAGAGAGAAAAGTTAAAGAAAGAGAGATAAAAATAAGAAAGAAGTTTCACTTTTAAGCTTTGGCGCAAAGGTCAAGCACCTGGAAGAGGGAAGAAAGGAAGTGGCATGTCAGCAGAAAGTCTTTTGTGTTCAAAAGGATTTATGGGGGGTGGCCATCAGGACAGGGCAAATGTTTGCTGCTGCTGGCCCATCTCCAGCATTCAGATAGAGGAGGAAGGACTAAATATAAACAGTGGATAGGGCGGTCTGGTTCTGTTGTGACTGTCTTCATTTTGCTACTTCTCACTTCTTATCTTCCCCTGCCAGCCAGCAAAAGTATTTTATTACAAAAGCAAACCAACAAAACTGCTTCTTTTATTTTAGCACAGCTCACTTACCAACTATTTTTCTGTTGAAAATAGTTGTTTTCAAAGTAGTAGTAGTAGTGGTAGTAGTAGTAGTGGTAGTAGAATTGGTAGTAGTAGAATTGGTAGTAGTAGAATTAGTAGTAGTAATAGATATAATCAGTTCATCAAAATATGCACAATAATATTGCCCCGCATATCTTGCGCATCCCATATTTTGAACCCAAAAAATGGTAATAAGTGCTTATGATAAGCCGGTAAAAATGACCATTCTTGCACATTGCACATTTTAGGTACTTGAAATTAGTTTACAAACAAAGTTAAATGCTATTTGTGGTCATCAAGAGTATTACTAATGAAATTATGATCAGTAATACATACGTAATGTAATACTGAACAAATATGCTTTATCGACTACATGCAACTGCAATTCATCACTTTAAACAAATCGTACAAAACCATAAACGGTAGTCACCATTTGGGACTGCTAGACGTGACAGCTGCCTCAATATATTAATAAAAAAAAAAGAAAAACAATTTTTACAGCACAACAAAAATTTATTATAATTTAACAGCGTATACACAAAGTTAAGCTTAACTTTTTAAATAAAAATACGGATTGACAAATGCATCCGAGCTTCAGCAGTTAGTACTTGTCATGTTAATGGTTAGTGTGTAATGTGTGATCACAGTAAACTCAAAGCACCCATGACTGATGAGCACTAATCAATGCAACACCAAGACCCAGCACTTGTGGTCACAGTTCGGAATGAGTGAACGCCACGCACATTATCGATCATCAATTTTGAATTTGTTGTTTGTTGGTGTTGAGCATCTAATGCCAACATTTCCCATTTCTGACTGTTGTAACCACTTTTCATTACACCCAAAAAAAAAAGTATCCTTAAGGGACATGAGAAACGAATTTGCCAGCAACAGTTTGTATATTATTGAAAAACTGTTCATGTGCAAGTTAAACACTCAACATGTTTCAAGTGAAACGCAAACATTTGAGGAGGAAAACATAAATTAAACAACAAATTTCCATCGCTGAATGTACATCGCTAGCAAAAGAAAACAATGGACGACGAAGAGCTCTTATCTAAAACTGGAGAAGCATTTGTGGCTGCTAATGTAGCAGTGGAGAAATTGAATCATCCCAAATTTTGGTTGAGGAGTTTTTGAGGATGGTGGTTATCTTTCAAGAACAGACTGGATCCATACAAAAATACATTCGAATAGTAACTACTGAAAAAAAAACTGCCAACACAAAGTAAGCAGTAACACACAAACCCACAACTGTTTTGAGCGATGAAACAGATAAAGAAGGGGAAAAGGAGGATGCTGTGTTTTCAGCATTTTATTTAAAATTCTTGAATCGTCCAAATCACAGTTGGTACCGACATATTTCTAGCTGGAAGAGATGCTGGACAGTCCAAATGCTACATCATGTAGCAGTAACTGAAGTTCTTCACAAATTTGAAGTCGATTAGGAGCAAGTTGTAGCATTTGTCTCAGACTCAGTCCGATACAAAGAAACGTGTCAACACTACAAGGGCTTTGGAAACAATTTATCGTTACAAAAATAAGCTATGTTATCAGTGGCATCATAATTATCTTATGTCCTCAATATTACTGACTTGATCAATAAAATCAACAATACCAATATTATTATTGCCATTAATATTATTAATTTTATCTGTACCATCCAAGACTACAAAATACAGGATGTATACACAGTTATGTTACAAACTTTCAGGGATATTGGAGAAGGGCACCAGCATCCACTTGAGATTGTATCTGCATCCAGCCTGGCTATTTGTTTATTGCTTGTACAGTTTGTTACATATCATATTATACAGAATCATTAAAAAAGAAAGGTACAATTTCAAGCAATCACAACTTCAAAACTACGGTCCCTATTCATAGTCGGATCTTAGTCCAACGATGATCCACAGATCATCTTCCTCGGAGTTGGTCTGAGGTTAGTCCGAACTAAAAGTGGACTAACTATATCATATTCATAAACCCTGTCTGGAGTAGAAATTTAGTCATGGGTTCATCAAGGTATACTGTTGCTAGGTGTCCTGCGCATGCGCACTGCAAATTCTCGTCTGAAATAAAAGCTTTACTACAAAAGAAACGTAACATTTCAGATGACACACACATTAAAGGTAGCTTCCACCAATTCAAACAAATTTTCTGTTTACATAATAACCAAATTTCCCATAAATTGCAACTTTCTATGATTTAATAGTATATAATATTTTGATTTGATAATGCACAATTGTGAGAGACTGTGTACAGCAGTGGATAACATTCTTGATTTGTATGTGTGAACTGCGGGTTAAAACCTCACTTGTTTGTTCAAATTATTTTATTAAAACTATTTGTTTCAATGGCAAGTAGGTCTACATGTTAACTAAAATAATTATTTCCTTTAAAATTTTGCTTTGAAATTTTTTATCTTACTCAATCCTGTATTGTAAAAATGAAGGAGTGTGAGAGTGAATGAGAGTGAGTGAGTGAAGAGTGAGTGAGAGTGAGTGAGAGTGAGTGAGTGAAGAGTGAGTGAGTGAGTGAAGAGTGAGTGAGTGAGTGAAGAGTGAGTGTGACTGAGTGTGAGTGACTGAGTGAGTGTGAGTGACTGAGTGAGTGTGAGTGACTGAGTGAGTGTGAGTGTGACTGAGTGTGAGTGAGTGAGTGAGTGTGAGTGAGTGAGTGAGTGAGTGTGAGTGAGTGAGTGTGAGTGAGTGTGAGTGAGTGTGACTGAGTGAGTGAGTGTGACTGAGTGAGTGAGTGTGACTGAGTGAGTGAGTGTGACTGAGTGTGAGAGCAAGTGAGTGAGTGAAGAGATTTTGGCAGCTCTTAATAGCAAGGTCTTGAAAGCCAATGAGGGTGATTGAGGTGAGTATGGACCAGCACCGGAATGAAAGGGCAGGGGAAACAGAAGATCGCCCGAGAAAACCCATCGACCAGCGGCATCGACCCGCACGATTCCCACATGCGAAAATTCAGGAGTGACCCAGCAGGGGATTGAAACCGTTTTGCCTTGGTGGGAGGTGAGCAGGCTAACCGCAACGCCCCCCCCCCCTCTCCGGCCCTTCAAATGATGGAGGATGAAAAAATTAATATACTAATAATCTTGTAATTCCATGTTGATTTGTTAATTTTTAGTAGCACATACTAATGAATTACACACATCTATGCACTAGTAGTATTGGATTTTTTTATACCAATACTGCCTTTATAATGATAATAAAATGTATTTTAGTGCTAAATATAAAACAAAAATATATTACAAAATTTTATTTACCCAAACGAGATTTGAACTTGCGCTCTTGTGCACATCAAGCCACAATGTTACTACTGAGCAACCGATACACATATCATACTTTACTATATATGTATTCAAAGTAAGATCTGTACTAATATCATGTCTGGTAAGAATCAGTTTTTAGACAAGACATTTGATTGACACAGAAATTTAAAGGGCCTTGCCTATAGTTTAACACTGATGTATTATAAGTACATTTCCTTTGAAACAATATTTATGGAACATTTCATCCATTAAATAGGCATATTTTCGCTTCAAGATATTGATAGAATCGGCCTTAAACATATTTTTTGTTTTTCGTAAATTTTATCTAGCTTTCACTTGCATGTAATATTAGCAAACCTATTTATTTTAAGTTGCCATATTTCTTTTTGATTTTAATACGTCGTTGGTCAGTCCCTAAATACAGACTAAAAGTTAGCTTGTACTAAACCAGATGATCCCCGGACTAACAATAATACGGCTCTGTAAAAAAAAAAATTTTTTTGTCGGAGGATGATCTGTCCTTAGTACGGACTAAAAATTAATATGAATGAGACCTTATTTGACAGATTTGGTTGGTTCTAACACCTAAATGTACAGGAAGGTTCAAATTTTTTGAGTGGTATACAACAGTCGCGCACTGGCCTTGGGTGTGGCAAGGGTGAGCGCACTATCTGGCATAGACACCGACCTCCCTATGAGATGGCGACCTTGCAGCACAAAGCAAAGTGCGTTATTTGGTTTGTGGAGTTCAAGTATGCAGTGACTATTTGAAACTATTTTAGACTACAGAAACGTACAACAGGTGCCGTACAGTAAAAAAAAAAGATGGCCACGAAATTTTGAAGAGAAGGTGGAACAGCTTAGGCTATCTCATGTGCACAGCCCTAAAAGTTAATTGCAGTTTGGAGCTTGGCATTCCAAAGACTATTGTGCAAAATGTTCTTCGTAAACTTTTGAGATTGCATGCCTACAAGATTCAATTGAGGCTGCTATCATGTTAAACAAAATGGACACAGAAAGAAACTATGCAAAATCGGGTACTTTAGAGTGATGAAACAACTTTTCACATTAATGGGTGTGTTAGTAGTCACAATTGCAGAATTTTGGGGTTGCAGCAACCAAACGCAACCCACAAGTGCGTTCATGACACTCCAAAAATTAACATTTGGTGTGGGTTGATGAACAATTGAGTTGTAAGGCCTTTCGTAATCGTTGAAAAAATAATCACGGGCAACATTTATGTGAACATGCTAGAGGTGTACCTGTTCCCTCAGACTCAGGAAATTGAAAGGCAAAATGTAACCAGTATAATCTGCCAGCAAGACGGAGCACCACTGCATGCCAAGTTCTCAAATGGTTGGATTGGTAGTGGTGACCCTATCCCTTGGCCTCCTAGCAACCACGATCTTACAACTGCAGACTTTTTCTTCTTGAGGATATATGAAGTACATTGTCTACTCTGTGAAGATCCGAGATTGGAGCATTTGTATCAGAGAATCACAGCTGCCATTGTGACAACACCAAAAATGCTTCGGAATGCATAGATGGAGGTAAAATATTGCATGAACATATGAAGAAATACAAACTGAGCATAAATAGAAATTTTTTTAAGTAGGCAAAAACTTTCATCCTTTCTGTATATTTTGGTGCAACAACAAACCTAATTTCAAAGCTGTGATTTTTATTAAACTGTACCACTTTTTTTATGACTATAATTGTATACTGACTAAAAGTCAAACTGTATAGTGTAACTGCAAGTGGCAATCTACAACGGCCCAAAAGATTTTTTGATGGCAGTGATGGTACTCAAAACAAATACACACACACATGCATACATAGATACAAATTCATACATAAATGAATGGATAAAATAGTATTAAATATTTTAATGCAAGAAATAAAATGTGTCAAACTCACCTCTAATAGTGTAAGACTTCCCTGCATTTGTTGCACCGTACGCAAACACTAGGCAGTTTTCACCCTGGATAAAGTTCTTCACTGGCTGCAGGGCACATTCGCGGAATACCTGCGACTGGTTCGTACCTCCACTTAGGATCTTTGTGAACACAAACCTTCACAACAGAAAAACATATTGTATTATACTAAAAGATTATCCCATCTCCAGCACATTTTACATTTAAGAAACTAAATTATGATGTGACGGTGGCGCCACAGCGCACATAATTTTTGTATTCGCTTCTCTGTAAGGCGGCCTGCTCCCTGACCGACTCGGCTTCCCTCCTGTTTTCTACCATCATTTCTCTCCCTTGATTAACCCTCCTTGTATGTCAGCTTCTTTTTAATCCAGGGACTAGTTTATATAAGTTGTCACACTCCTTGTGCAGCACTCATTCTATGCCTGTGAAGAGGCGTAGAATTAGCTTTAGTTTAAATTAGCTCTAGAAAGCTGGAACCTGCTAGAGCTAATTTTAATTGTAATATGAGCTAAAATTACCAGTTTACCCGTCCTTGGACGACGGTGCTACGAGATGCAGTTTAAATAATGTAGTTGCATGAGCGACTAATTGTGCTGCCATTTTATGTAAATTTTGGATCAAATTATACAGTTTAACTTTGTTTTGTCTAAAATTATTTGTACTTCGGCACAAATAATATCTGGTAGCAGAATGTGGTTCCCATCCACAGACTTCTGGGTTATGGGCCCAGCATGCTTTCCCGACAGCAGCTGGGAGAAAAACTGGGTGTATTCCAAGCATCCAGGGAAAGAGTTCGGCAAGTTCGTACTCACTGCCGGCAAATTCTATAAAGACGCGGAAAACGTCCCACGACGCAAGATTCTACACTCTGTCGAGGAAGTTCAAACCATACAGCAATAAAGACAAGACCTTGGTGGTGCAGTTCACTGTAAAACCCGAACAGAACATAGACTGCGGAGGCGGCTACAACAAAGTTCCAACTGCAGCTTTGAGCAGGAAGACATGCACGGGAAACGTCTTATTTACTGATGTTCAAGCCTGACATTTGTGGACCTGGCACGAAGAAAGTTCATGTCATCTTAAACTACAAGGGAAAAACTTTGTTGATCAATAAAGATATTCGCTGCGAAGATGACGTCTGCACACACTTGTACACACTGATTGTGAAGCCAGACAATACGTACACGGTGCTGATAGACAACTCAAAGGTGGAGTCTGGGAAATTGGAAGTTGACTGAGACTTCCTGCCAACCAAAAAGATCAAGGACCCGAACGCGAAGAAGCCGGAGGACTGGGACGACGAGATGGACGGAGAGTGGGAGCCGTCCATGATCGACAACCCTTACTTCAGGGGCAAGTAGAAGCCAAAGGAGATGGACAACTCCAACTACATACAAGGGAATTTGGGTTCACCCAGAAGTTGACAATCCAGAGTATATAAGGCCAGACTCAGAGTTCTACAAGCATGATGAGATTAGCGCCATTGGGTTCGACCTATGGCAGGTCAAGTCTGGCATTATCTTTGACAATGTCCGTATAACGGATGACGTGGAATATGCCAAGGAGTTCGGGGAAGAAGTTTGGAAGCCCACTCATGAAGGTGAAAAGAAAATGAAACACAAACAGGATGAGGACGATAGGGGAAAGCGAGTAGCAGAGTCGCGCAGATATTATATGTGCCAAAGCACAAATAAGTTTAGACAAAACTAAGTTAACTATATATTTTCATACAAAATTTACATAAATTGCCAGCACCATATTGATTCAAATTAAATTGTTCATCTTGAAATCTTTAAGATCCCAAAAAAGCATACAATTTAAAAAAATTGTAAAACAAATTACAAACACAAAAATATTACATAAGCTCCTCACTCAAAATTGACGTTATCAAATGTACTTTAAATAGTTGAATACAATTAAAGACAATATTTTTAAATAGTTCAAATACCACAAAAGTTAACTAGAGATTATTAATGGAGCATTTAACCAAAGGAGGGCCGCCTAAGAGGAACAGGAAAGCCTCCTTTATCAAACATACATATTAAAACACTGTAATAAAAATGTACATTAAAATAGAACATTGAAGGAGGCAGTCCAAAGACCCATCAAAGCTCCAATCGATTAAAAGAAAAAAGGACAACCACGTTTAAGAGGTTACTTATTTACGCCCAATGCGTGAGTCGCGGACAAGCAGCAAAAACTATTAGACTTTAAGGTAAACTTGGGCAGCAGACAACAAACACTACACGTTAAAACAAACTGAAGCTCGCAGCAAAGCTAGAATTTAGTTGAACCAAAACCACAATTCAGAAAAAGACTAACTCACTGCATACCCAACACTACACAAAGTTACGCCACAAAATTATTTAAAAAACACTAGACTGACCCACAAATGAAAAGCTGCGACCATGACTCCCAGTTTTACAAGCTCTAGCACAATCAGCCGCTCAAGCAACTACATTATTTAAATGTATCATAGCCCCTTCGTCCAAGGACAGATGAACTGGCAATTTTAACTCATATTACAATTTCAATTAGTTCTAACAGGCATCAACCAAACAATCTTCTTCACTAGCGTAGAATGAGTGCTGCATACGGAGTGTAACAACTTACATAAACTATCCCCTGAATTAAAAAAAACTGACGCACAAAGAGGAGTAATCAAGGGAGGGAAATGAGGGGAGAAAACAGGAGGGCAGCCGAGTCTGCCAAGGAGCAGGCCACCTTACAGAGGAGCGAATCAAAAAGTGATGCGTGCAGCAGCACCACCGTCACAATGTTTATTATTAATAGGAGAGAATGGGAAAAGTAATGAGGAGGGAGTACAAGAAAACATTAATATGCATACAGATAAGACAAGTTCGATCAGGGATGAAAATCTTAGCAACGTGGTGTTATCTTAAAAGTTAATGCTCTGTAACTCTCTGTGATCTTAGGCGAAATAATCTTAACTCAGTATAGGGTGAATGTGAGTGGTCAATGCCTCTGCCCTGTTGCAGCAGACTGATGGGCTTGTAAAACAGATGACCTAGTCATATCATCATGTAAAAAGAAGACAGCGGTGAGGGCGAGTGAAAGAGATCTCTCCGAAGAGTGGCCTGATCACAGGCAAATGTTTTTGCTTGCTTGGCATGGTTTTCCTTTGTTAATCCCCCAAAAACAGGACTCGAGCAAGAGCATTAAGGAAGTAGAGCCCACACACTGTCTATCATCTGATGATTACTGTTCGGACATTCTAGACATTTTACTTATCTTCTATGCTGTTCATGAACATACTTATAATTGTCCTTTGGCAGACATTTGCTCTAACTAAAAGCATTTTGCTGCAAGCTATCATCTCCATACAAAAGCAGAACAGCCTTGTATTGAAAGGTCGAGAGTAGGAATACATTGAGACTCCATCACAGCTTGCTAATATATGCAAAGTGGCTATGGTCAGCATTAAATAAAAGCATACTGCATAGTACTCACTGTGGTAAATTGTTTTAGTGATAACACACTATGATCATTCCACTGTGATGAACAGGTGCTACTGGAAGAAAATGGATAATAAGTCAGCTTTTACATAACCCATTACACCACTAGTCGCAAAGAGATATGCCTGCACATCTCATACTGTGGAATCCCACAAAAGAACCTTACTGTCACAGCATCTTCCCTTGAAAGTCTGCAAGGCACTGGAAAGATTCTCTAAGGAGAGAGACTGTAACTCCCATCATGCAACACACCAACAATTTTGAATAATGCAGGAACTGCAGACACATCTGACATTTCTACAGTCAACCTCCTAAATCAGACATGTTTTAGCTTTATACAAGGTTTGAAATTGGCCCCTCGCACTTTCATAAGAGAAGTGCAAATGTGGATCTCTGAATCACTCTCTCAGCTCTCTGTATACTGGCTGCAGAACTGACTGATGCATGAAAAATCAGGACACCCCAGAAACTAACACAACCATAGCACGAATTCAACTCGTGGAGATTCAGCTTGGATTGATGGACATAGGTAAGATGGTTCTTGGAAAGTCAAATCAGCATAATGTGGTCCCACCCACTAACAATGTTGGATGGTGGAAGAATAACTGATGCATCTTGCAACTTTTCCTACCCAAGTCAACCTCTCCTACTTGAAAAACTCAGTCTCAAGGGAATCAAGAGGACCTTAGGGAAACAGAGGTCCGTGGTTCAAGTAACCAGAGGTTAGTACTCTGTGGCCTGCATGCACCATAGTGTAGTATCATGCTGATCCATGCATGCTCAAAACATTTTTCTCCAACAAATGTTGGTATTACTCTCTTCCCATCCAGACAGTACACAACAGCAAAGCTTGTGGATGCAACTTAAGAATAAAGATTCCATTCCACCTTAGATGATACAGCACTTCAAACAAATGAAAATTGTGAAAAATTACTCCCGGCAATTAATCACAATCTTAAATTTAATTTTCAAAGCACTATATTTCCCAAATATAGCTTCCTAGGATATCTGCTCGGAAAACTGACACTGCAAGATGCACGAAACAAATCAGTGTAATGCTGCTTCAATAATGCATGACCTATGAAAACAAGCTTCCATCAACACATCAAAAGTAAATTTAACCAATACTGTAACTTTATTACTTAATGCCACCTGCCAGAAAGTCTTTAAATCAACTGCTGTGTCAGAAGAATGTACAGAGGCACAAGCATCTCTAGTAACATGAGGAGCTTCAGCCTTTTGCTAGAATAAGATGCACCAAGTTTTTAACCAGAGCGCCTCCTTAGGTGAGAAATGAAGGGACTCCACCTTTCTTTACCAGCCTTTCCAATTCATCAGAATATACAAAGTGCTGCACAGCAGGTCTCTGGACATGTGTCATAATTCTAGAGCTAAATAATCATTTGGATTAACTACAGTTCAGGTTCCCCAGATGACGTACAGTAAATTCTTGAATCCCAGGTGTCAAATAACATAGACAAACAAAAATATAATTTTTTTCATAAATGTAATAAAAAAAAAATCCATCCATCCATCCATCCATACATCCATCCATCCATCCATACATCCATACATACATCCATCCATACATACATCCATCCATACATCCATCCATCCATACATACATCCATCCATACATACATCCATCCATACATCCATCCATACATCCATCCATACATACATCCATACATACATCCATACATACATCCATACATCCATACATACATCCATACATCCATCCATACATACATACATACATACATCCATCCATCCATCCATCCATCCATCCACCATCCAGTTCACGACTAGAAACTTTTAAAAATCAACCTTTGAAAAAACACCCTAGCCGTTAGCTACGTGCATATAACATTACAAACAGCGGCGAGCGCGGATACAGTTATGCCGTTAGGTTGCCAGCACAAAGAGAAGAAATAGTTCCAAAGTTTTAAAGTAATTGTTAATTTGTGGCTTACAAATAGGTTTCGAAAAGACTTTTATCTTACAAACATGTTTTTCAATACAAAACAACCCTATTATAAAGTTTTCCCTTATACATATAAGGCTGGCTTTTCTTGGGGGCCTTGAGAAATGTTATACCAGGGTTCTTTTGTATATGTTGCAATGTCCAAACTGCTACTGCATAAGAACCACAATTAACATTTTATTGTTCCCAGTCTAAAAACCGATGCACCATTCAGACACACAACTCTAGTTGTAGGTGCATTCAGCGAAACAGATGTGAGAGATGAAAACACAAGTTCAGTCTATTAATTAAAACAAAATTTCAAGTGTTTGTGATACTGAATTTTAATACGGATAATGTGTCAAATTATTGTGACAATAAAAATGGATCTGACAGAAAAAATGTAGTAGTATTATGAACATTTCACTATCGCAAATCAAAATAAGAATATAAAACAGCTAATTATTCATAGCATTATGATGTATTATTTCTGTTTGCTGGAGAAGAAAGCAGCAACTCTTCAAACAAAATTTTCAAAAGAATAAATGGATGTTAACTTATGTCCATTGCAGTAATAAAAAATTTCTACATTAAACTCAATAATTTTCTTATTTTCTATGCGTTAGCAGCATGGTGTCATGTTTTGATGTAAGTAGGTTGGGCTTAACGTCTCATTGACGTCCGTCATTATGGACTAAGCATCTTTTGACAGTCAAGTGGAAACCACGTGGTGGTGGAAAGATTGGTAGCCTGTTTACTGGTTAGTAATTTTACACAATCTGTCAAAAAATGGAATTCTTAGATGAAGTAGACTCTAGCAGCCACTGTGACGCCAGTCAGACGAAATCACAGACCGATAAAAGTAGATTCTATTTCCCGTCGTGTCGGACTCGTTGGGGTGCGCGATGGCTGCAAATACAAAATTACAAAACAAAATTTCTTATTTGCTACAACAGTAAATAGATAATAAATTAACTTGTAGCCAAAATCACGTTTCAGTTTGTTTATAAACAATTTTTTTAGTATGATTCAAATATTGTAAAAAGAAAAGAATCCTTTGCTTTTTCGAATTTTCTATTGTCAATAATGGGAATTGTATGTATGACTTGCTGTTTCAGGATTTTCCAACAGCCAAGTACAATGCCTGTCGGGCAGATATTGTCGGGGTAATGTGAATACCGAATAAAATAAGCAATTTCGTTGTGCTATGGCATTGTGCCTGGACTGTCGTGTCATGCTCATCGGACTATCGTGAACTCCAGGTTTACACTACGCACAAAAGTAGTTTAACGGCTCCTGGAAATGCATCCAAATAATTTACAACCACACAAAAAGTTTATCATTCTGTGACATGAAATTATCACCACCATGGCAAGTAGGCCTACAAATGGCAAACATCAAAAAGAGAAATTTTATTTTGATTAAAACACACTAGGCATATATAAATGTTACTGATCTTAAGCACAACAAAAATATGACCTTAAGATACGTACACACCACCCACAATTCTATACTATATTCCGTAATAAAACTTGTGAGCGTGGTTCAACTGTGTCAACAGCAACTACGAGAATTTTGTACATAATTTGATAAGATAATGCAGATTCTGCTCTCGTACATGCGTGGTATGCTACGAAAAGAGCTGCTACTATTCCACAATGTCACTTTAGCTGACCGCAGCAATATGTAAAACTACAAAACTGAAAGCATTTTAAGTTCACTTATTTGATCATTCATTCATTTTAAATTTGATCCACTTTCAAACTTTCAAGTTATTGAGGTGATGATCCGTTGCCTACATAAATGCGACTGCTAGAAAACCCATGCAATGTTATTCCGTTATTAAATACATTCTAGAGTGCACAAGGCAAAGGAACAACTATATGCCTATTTCGCCATTGCTTAAAAATAAATATTGAGACTGCACAGCATGTAAACATTTTGCAAACCTTGTTTCCTTCTTCATAGTAAAACCACTTGGTCTAACACAAACATTGCAATCTGAATTTCATACTTCGAACTAGCTCTTTACATTACACTGCCAAAGATTTATCTTAGGCCTACATAATATTTTGTTATAGAGCAATAAATAATATCTCCTGTGACCAGTAGTGCATTTCTATGAGCTTTACGTTTATTCTCTCAGAGCAATTTGGTGCAATTCAGAACATATGTTTGTAAATGTCCAACAATTATATTGAGCCTTATGCCACACACACCTAACACTCCATGTCAACTTGTTTTCAGTTATATTTTGTAACAAAACCATTTTCACATTATTTGTTATTATTTCAAACAAATTTTTTGAAGTGCATCCGTGCCAGTCAAGATTTCAAAGCCAACCGAATGGACTAGCAATTTCCTAGTTTCTGACTGATGGCATGGCGCAGTTGGGGAAAGTTGTGAAGGGGAAAGGTGGGAGATTAAATGATGGATAGTAATGGGGAGTGAAAAAGCCACCAGCAACTTGTGGACTTAAAAAAGTTTATTTAAAATATAATAGTTAACACCACAATGAAACTGGATTATACTGTGTAAAATGAATTTCATTATGGGGAGAGAGAGGGCCATGTTCAGATGTTTGCTTACACAAAGCAATAATGACCACCCGATGCCACAAGTTAGACAACATCCTAAGCTATAGTTGTCTTTCGCAGACAAGATACGGTCTATCCTTATATGACTCCTATATTGCCACATAATAGGCTGTTAACAGACAACGAATAATTCTCTCCAGTTCACTTAAAGACTTCTTTGGCAACAAAGAATGTGAACGTTTTAAATTCTTGTGCTCAGCCACACAGCCCTGTGAAATAGTTGTGGTTCATGCTGTAAGTCTACGTGTAATTAAATACTAAAATACAAAGTCGACTGGTGCGAGAGTGAAAGGTAGAAAAGCAGAAATTGATAAACCCAAGTTGTACAAACATTTTAAAATGGGTTTAAAGCATGCACAAATCACACACCAATCACTGCTTGGTATAGTTACGAAGGAATCCTCTGCCTCAATTCTTCAGCATGCAAGCCGCCTGCCGAAGACTAGATAAAATAAACTCGCATAATCAGCCAAACTACGGTAGTGTACTACCCCGATAATGCACACACACAAAAACAACATTCTTCACAAAAACATCCTGCGATATACAATTAGACAAGAAGCAGAAGTGGTCAAGCCCAGGCCATGGAAGGCTCTGGCATTCTTTCCCCACCTTCTCCCTACAACAATAAACCAACCCCTGCAGCCCTTACCCTCCTCAGCTAAGGGCTATGCAATCATCATCTTATTTCCTACTTTCTCTCAGTGCAACCTTGACGCGGTTATTAGTCACCGTAGAATTCAGACATTTGAAGGTGGTGCAGATTCTTTACCTCTAGTTCCTGTGGTGCCATTTCTGAACTTCTGATGCAGATTTTATAAAACAGAAAAAAATCTCACAGTTCAGAAAAATCCTGGTACATTCCTGGGTATTTCCTGCAACATTGCAAATCCTGTACATTTTCTGCCATTCCAGGTCGCTGGCATCCTGCAATAGGTGAACAGGCGCTAATGTTTGAAGAGCTGTACACTATTCTGGTACAGGTATACGACCATTATGTCGTTTGATCTTGGAGCTCTTATACCTGGCCATTTTTTAACTCTGAAACCATTGGTTGATTTGAGAGATATGGGCAGCTCTTAACAACAAGGTCTTGAGAGCCTATGATGGTGAAATGAGGTGAGAATGGAGCAGTGCCACAACGCAAGGGCAGGGTAAATGGGAGATCCCAGAGAAAACCCGCCGACCAGCAGCACCATCTGGCACAATTCGTAACTGCGAAAATCTAGGAGTGACCCAGCCAGGGATTGAACTCTGTTCGCCTTGGTGGGAGGCGAGCAGTCTAATCGCTCAGCCACCGTGGTCCCGAAACCATTGGTGGCGGTCCCAGAGCCCAAACTCGAAATTGTCCAGCTCAATCATGTGCAGCTGTAGCAACTTATAAAAAGACTATAATAAGACTTCTGGAATTGATGGCACAGAAACTACACAGTACCTGCATTCTCTTCAACAGCGGTAGAAGTGGCATAGGTCAGGTGCTTTTCCTGCCCCAAATTAACTTGTGTTGCTGACAGAAGACAGGCTTCTACCTCTACAGTGGCGCTTGCATGTATTACAGCTCCATCCTTAAAAGGGATGGTGTAGCTATAGTAGACACTGTACATACCTAACGTGGACAGCTAAAGAATCCCGTAAAGCCTTGTAATTTGCCATTTGAATTTTATGTGTGTGTATCACATTTTTAAATAAATATTGCCATGTAAGTAATAAACACAGTGTGTATATTCTATCACACTCTGAAGTTATCATCTAAGGCTATAATAAAGTATATTTATTGACTATTATTTCAAATGAAAGGGCTTTCTAAAGTGCTCACTGTAACGTGAATAGCCTATAATGTGATGTATTTCAATGTGTAAATTTGTGGATGCATATACCATTTTGTGTGACTTTCTTAATGTGGTAATTGGCCTTGGTTTCTGAATCACCTGTGCTATTTATTGACAGTTGGCAACAGAGTAGGTAGCATTGCAACAATTGGCGAACCTGTGCTTCGGCTAGAACTGCAGTTTTTCGTGGATCATCATGACTGAGTTCCTATTGGGCATGCCTGCAAACAATTTTTGGTTCTTTCTTGCATCGTGGAATATTTTCTTGATACAGTCCATTTATGGTTTATTTGACAATATGCATTTCACCAATTTCATGCCCTCAGTACATCTTAACCATTGATAATTTGTACAGTATACGGTAAGTCTTTAATACAGTCCATCCATAGTATATTCACATTTTTTAAAACAAATCTTTGAAAAATCATACCAAGTTTAAGACGTCTGCCTGTTTTTTTAATAAACATATATAGCAAACTAGTTTTGAGATAATTTGATTATAGGTTCTTAAATTCTACCAATTCTGGCTAAAATCTAGGAATAAAAAATTTTCTATTTTTAACTTCCACGAGTTTGAATTGATTCAAGAAATTATTTTCTGTAAAATAAAAAATACTTTTTAATGCACACAAATTAAACAATACATTCCTAATTTAGCACAGGGAATTTCTGTGTACAATCTATTCTTAGCATTTTCCATTGTGACGTGTAAATTATTGAGTGAGATTTTTAATTGGTGATGTTTATAAAATTGTGGAATCCCAATGGAAGCAGCTGATATTTGGTCTGCAGATGTTTGTTACCATGACTATGTTTTTATCATTGCAAAATTATACACTTTTTGTTTTTGAGGTTAAACACATCTAAGCAAACAAGCTAATTGCTTAAATACATCATCTGGGGCAATGTGAAGTATAATCATTTTTACGTTTTCAGAGAATTATGTACATTATACCATATGTAAATTTACAGTATGAAAATTTCAAGAGGTAGGAAAAGTCTTGCATTACTATATAGCGTTCCACTCTTAGATTGCAGTACTGTGTGAATGGCGTGCACTGTTGCCAGGTTACTTTAGATTTGCGACGTAACAGATAGCTGAGTAACAAATGGGTGGCAAAGCAAACAGCTTGATTAAGAGAATTTTATCTGTTTACATCCCTGACAACTCGTGAGAGAATCCAAACCTGTGATGCAAAGCTGAAACTGAAACCTGTAACTTCAATCTACAACTCTCATCAAGCTGTCAATCATTGTTCATTCGTGGCACTACTACTTCCATTCCCTTTCCCCTTAACCTTCTGTCGCTCACTTTCCCGGCTGCAGCAGCAGTATCGTCCCTTTTCCCCTCGATAGTAATTTATGAAACACAATGCAGTACTTCCATGACCAACACGAGTATATAAACATGAAGTTGCAATAACGATAGTAATTTTTCAAACACAGTTCACAGAATTATTGCACGTAATATTTGTAATGTTTTAAAAAACAGTAAATAGCAAGCTAAAACCATAAATTGAATCATAATCCACTAAAATGGCCCATTAAAGTTTTCAACAACCAATCAGTTAGTGCAATCCATGCTTGAAATCCAAAAAGAAAAGCCAAAAATCAGAGTTACTATTATGACAAGTATCCAAAAGCCAAATACTGCAGACTTTTGGTGTTGAAGAGAGGAAAAGGCGAGATGTGAAACTCTTAGTATTATTGGCTGTGTGCAACATCAAGAATAACTACGCACTGGCTAAGAGTGCGTAGTGGGGAAGAGAGTCTTGAGTGAGACCAAGTTTCTCTTTATCTACTAGGAACCACGGTGGTGTAGTGGTCAGACTACTCACATCCCACCTAGGCGACCCAGGTTTGAATCCTGGCAGGGTAACTCCCGGATTTTTGCACATCGGAATTGTGCCGGACGATGCTGCTGGTTGGCTGGTTTTCACTGAGATCTCTCCCCGCCCTTGCAATCCGGCACTGCTCCATAATCACCTCACTTCACCCTCATTGGCTCTCAAGACCTCAATGTTAAGTTGCGTAAATCTCTCCACTCCACTCTGTATTTACTAGGTGCATACACATGACGTGGCACAGCCAGAAATGCTTTAAACATATTTTCACCAAATACTTTTTTTTTACTTTGCAGATTTCGGCTTAACAATAAATGATTGTGACAGATTGCTGCACACCAAAGAACATTTATTTTAATCAACTATAATTGTGATTTCTTGCATTTTTGCCTACTTTACTTTTGGTTTCTGAGAACATTGTCATAAAAATTCGGGGTCATAAGATCGGGGGTTTATTGTAGATTTCCACAGAAAAACCTTGGAGCATTCATTAATAGGTTCAGCTATAAGCACTTAAGTGCATAATGACTATGATATTTTTCTCAAATGTTGCTTAATTGAGTGAGTGGGTTTTGTGGTGCGTGTTGGCAAAGAAACAGAGTGCCCACGTGAAAAAATATAAATAGAAGAGACAAAAATAAAGTCACAAAAGTCTAGACAAAATTTTAAATAATGACCAGAGTCACACAAGAGAAACTGCACAACAAAGGTTAAAAATACATCAAAACATGGTATAAGAACACGAAAACATGTTCCAAAGACACCACAACATGTTAAAAAGACAACTCAATGTGTTTAAAAGACATCTCTCTGCAACAAGTTTAAAAAAAACACATTAAAAACATTCACAGCACCTACGAAAGGAAGTACGGTGCTCAAAGACGTACCCTTATCACACAACATTAGCCAAAGCTCGTAGGCAAGTTAAAGGTGCAGTGTGCCTGGCAATACCTGGGACACTCCAGCAGAATGGCAAACAGAGAGTCACAGATATCACAAACAGGAGGGGGTTCACCACGAAGCAGATAAGGGTCCATGGCATAACAGAGGTGTGCCTGATCCAGAGACAAGTGGACACCACGCCCTCCCTGCGGGTAAGAGGCCAAGAACGACACAGGTGACCAGGCAAGGCACAAATGGTCTCAAGCTTGTTGGTCAGTGGGAGGGAGGTCCAGCCCCTCTCTCAAGAGGTCCAAGTTTTACACCGCACAGCATGCAGCACATCACACAGGGACCCGAAAGCCACAAGTTGGAAGGCGCATGGCTCTTTCGTAGCCCTGTTGGCTGCCTTGTTGCCAGGATTGCCCACATGACCTGGGACGAATGCCTTTGCTCTCTGTCTCCAAAAGTTTCTGCTGTATCAGGGGGAGAACTGGATGAAGTAAGGTGACAGACTGAATGGTGAACAGCACACTCAATGAATTGGTACACAAAAGAACGGAGCAAGAACGCCCTAACAATAAAACACAAAGCTTAAAGATAGGATACAGCCATGCAGTCAAAACCGTGACGCGCCACGGGCGACATCATTAGCCCACTCTAGATTCGCCACAGCTGCTACCTCCTCCGAAGAAGAGCATTACACCGTACACATCACTGGCACCCCTCCTGCTGGTCCACAACCCGCTTCACACTTGACCTGACAAATGGAACAACCGCCGCCATACTGCTTCCAGTGAATAGAACACAAAAGAGACGAAAGGTCAAAAAGAACAGCCGAATGGAACAAACCTTGTATTACTGCTAGTGGAGCAAGGAACGTTGAGAGTGCGGACACTGCATTCATTTGATCCTATTCAAATCAGTACACAATCAGTGTTGCAGGGTTAGATATAATGTTTAGAGAATATTCTGAGAGATGATTTTTCCCCTCCAGAAACCTTCAGACTTACACATCTGTTTTATTTGTTTTTCTACATAAAATAAGTTAAATAATTAATTTTGAAATAAAGATTTATTGCGTAAGATGCTTATAATGTCACTTATGAGCATTTGTTATTTGATTAGTACTAATATGTTTCCAATGATTGTGCATCCATAAACTAGTAGTAATATTAGTAATGCCACTAATGCAGTTTTGGTGAGTTATTTTTAAAATATTGTGCAAGGCCCTATACTGCAACTGATAAAAGGAATTGCGATTTTTGGAATTGAGAATAGTATGTATAAGAATCGGTATTGATAATGGATATGAAGTGGTATCGCGACATCACTAATAAAATTATAACAATTTATTATACTAGTAACTTGTAGAGAGACAAGAAGGCATCCCTAGAAACCCTTTCTACCATTCATGAACAGCAACTTACAAAATAACGATTGAATCTAATTAACTTAATATCAGTAACAGGCAGTATAGTACCGTAAGCGGGAGTCACTTTGTGACAAATGTGGGGTGACTCTGTGACACACACAATAGTATTTAAATAACCCCCTTTTTCAGTTGGATGCTTCAGATATTCAGTGGTACCAATTTAATCACTGAACATTTGAAACAACATCTTTGAAATTGAAGAAAATTTGAGTAATAGTAAAAACCTTAGTGTCACAAAGTCACCCACACGTCAAAGTGACCCCCGCTTTCGATGTAGCTCAAGTAGCCTACTTTTATTTAAGTTTGTTTTTATTTTGTTGTAGGTAATGTGAAGAAGAAGGCATAAAATACGAGCACTGAAGATGTGGCAGCAGGTTTGGTTGAAGGAGAGGCAAATGCATAACCATCTTCATTAAGGTTCATTAAGGTTAACGCAACATTAATCCGCTTCAGGTTGCAGTTCAAAACTGTCACTGATTTTAGCCAATTTTCTGGATAAAATATCAACAGGAGAACAGGGAAAAGCAGAGCAGTCATTAGCACATGCTATATTTGCAAGTGGTTCTCCTCTTCCCATACCTGAAAATAAGTATTGGAAGGATCATTACAAACAAATTCACCCACAATTCAAATTACAATCACGTTATCGCTTATCGCATTCCCTTTTAGATCGCGAGTACGATAGGGTTCAAGAATTAGTTGTTCAAAAGATTGTCCAAGCTGAATCACTGACACTGATCTCAGATGGACTGACGTACCAGGAAATCCTTTGATTAACATAATGTTTGCCACACCTGAACCAATATTCCTGAAAGCAATTGCTACAAAATCTAATCGTCATACAGGAGAATACATAGCCAACCTATCGAGAGTAGAAACTGATAGAGCTGGGCCCTCTAAAGTACAAGCTCTTGTAACTGACAATGCAAGCAACATGAAGGCTGATTGGCAGCTTTTAAAAGGAAAGTATCTTCACTTGGTAATATTTGGCAGTCTTGCACATGGGCTAAATCTCCTGGCGAAGGACATTATCTGTTTAAATACAATTCAGACAATATTGTCAAACTGCAAGGCAATTGTAAAAGTATTCCGCAATCATCATGTTGCTAATCAGACACTTCAGAGAATACCGAAACAGAAGCAAGGAAAGGAGAGTTCACTATTTTTTGCCAGGGGAAACTAGATGGTGTTCAGCTACCAGGTGCTTACCAGGTGTTTACTGTGAACAAAACAAAGTCTGCAATGTGCATCTGTAGATGACACTGCGACAGTATCACACATTCCCTCAAACATTCGTAACCAGATTCTTGACAATGATGTGTTCTGGATGCCAGTTCAATCAGCATATGACCCATTACTACCAATATCAGTAGCAATATAAAAAACTTTAAAGAAACACACCTACTCTTTCAGATGTTACCAAGATATTAAAGAAACTTAATGAAAATGTCCTTGAGCTGGTACCTTCTTCACCTCTCACCAAAAAAGAAGATAAAAATTATTTTGAACCATAGATTTAAGTTTTGCTGTCATCCAATTCACTTAGCAGCACATCTTTTGGATCCTAAATATTGTGGGCAACATTTGTCAGAAGATGAATTACTTACTGCACTTGATACAATCGTGGATGGTGCAAAAAAATATCCCAAACATTGATGAAGCAGCTGTGATGGCAGACTTGGCAGAATACACCGTGCCAAACATACTTTGTGGAGTCGAGACATAATTTGGCAGGCAGCAGAGAATACCTCTCCACTTACATGGTGGAAGGGATATTGCACAACTCGACAGTCATCCAAAGTTGCTAAAACACTTATTAGTATTCCAACAGCTGCCTCATGTGAGCGCAACTGGAAGGCATTCAGCACAATTAAAACAAAAAGAGGAATACGTTAACAAGCGAATGCACTGTCAAGCTAGTTTCTGTTTCTCAGAATGTCTTTCCGTTATCACTGCAAGAGAATCCATTAAATCCAAGTAAACCAGAATCTTGTGATACGAGCAGCAACAGCTAGTGTGAAGACTAACTACATTTTATGCACAATGGCATTGTATTGTGTTGTGTAAAGTCATTTAATTTGCTAAAAATTATTAATCCAAGTGTATTAGTCTAGGAAACATTTTTGACTCTGTATTTAGTAACTTTTCAAGCATATTGCCTTTCAGGAAAATAACATTATTATTTAAAGTCTACCTTTCACATTTTCTTTTTTATGTTTGTGTTTAATTAATTCTCATAAACCATTAATGATTTAAGATTTGCTTGGTTAAAAAATTTACCTTACAGTTAGAATATAGAACTTCAGATTTGTTTATGAAATATGTGTAAACTGTACACTTGTTCCACCAAATAATCAATCCATTTTGAGTTAGAAAAATTTTCCCAATCAAAACTTTCCGGAAAACGCACATCTCTGGTACCCTGTCCAAGAGGGGCTACAACATCAAGCCGAGGGAGGAGAGTAGGCTAAAGCACAAGTCACTCCCTTCCTCTCCCAGAGTGGTGGTTGGGTAACTGAGCTGATACAACAATGGTAAGTACCCAATGTACCCTGAGCTCCATTTTAGGCAGATTGGCCCCCTTAAAGCTTACCAGAACCACCTGACAATTCAGTGGCCCACACAACTGCCAAGGGAAGAGGGTGAAGAGAAAGGCCAATGCATGGTAGCTGAGTAGCTGGACATATGTCATGGCAGCAGCTGAAGAGAATCCTGAGGTAGGAGCAGCAAAGGCAACCTGAAGTAGGAGGAAGGGATGTTACGTATACGGCTAGCCAGCAGCACAAGAGAAGACCGTTAAAGAAATAGCACACTTCAAAAGGTTTCTTCGATAACATTTTCACGCAAGTAAATTTTACTTAGTTCTCTTGTTCAATCACAATTTCAAAGTACAATATTAAAGTAAAACTGTAGACTGTGGACAAATCTGATGTTTACAAGCACTATGATTTTCATCAAAACTTAAAAGCAGACATTAAAAACTGTTAGAAATTGACTGAGCACTGAACATTTTCTACTTACTGCTCACTGTAACCTCTGGCATTATGATCAAATTTGTGAGAACCGACAGATTCCCTGGGGTGGTCAACAGACAACTTGTGACCATTGATCTCTGTGAACAATTTTCCCTGAAAACAAAAATGGCCACATTTAGACAGCTACCGTATGCCGATTAAAAAAAAAATTAACTATACAGCTATTTATTGTTAACACTCTTAGATTATTCCAAACATTCTTTTAGGACAAAATTACACTGGCTCCTTTGGCAAGCCATCATTTATAAGTTGAAAGAAAAACACAATTTAAAAATTAATGAATTAACAAAATGGCTGGGCTTATTTTCACTGCCATAATTTGAACACAAAGTCTGTATTCATATGGTTTTGATCCTTATAAAATCTGGATGTTCCAACCCCTTCTACTTTTCTGCACATAACCAACAGTACAAAGTCTTAAAACAACAAAACTTAATTTACCCTTCTCCAATCATCTGAGAGAGCTGTGCCACAGACATAATCGTAACTACCCCGAAAACACCATATTAAACCATTGCAGAAACGCAATGGCTTGCACCAACACTAGAAAGATTTCACTACAACCCCACAAGGCATGCAAACAGCGCAGCCATCACAACTTACCTGGTTGATTTTCTCAAGAGTGATGATTTTGAGACCCTAAATAATTTCAATGTAAAATTAGTAGTTGGGGGAAGAAACCAAATTGAGGCTATGTAATGTTACACATTTTGGAGGCAAAGCCACAACTGAGGAAAACATTTGTTGCATTGTTTATTTTCTGAAGAATAGTGAAATTTTTAATTAAGGTGAGTGATTGTTTAGGTAATCATTCCTCTATAAGCCTAATCAAATAAGGTTCAAGTTATTAAATTTTGTAAATGAATCTTAAATGTAAAAATAGACCGCCTATTCATATGGAAACATCTAACATCAAATAATGTTCCATGGTTTCAGTCGTAAAGCAAAATAAAGATGTAATTCTACCAGTATAAAAGTTGTTCTGGCATCTCCTTGTACTGGCATTGAGAAAGACTCACATCCAAAGTAACCAAATAATAATGTCTAACTACTTATGATAATGCAGCATATAGACAAACACTAAATTATAATTTTTTTCAACTGAAGATTCAAAATTTTAACTACGGGGTTGGCTCTCAGACTTCTTCCATGTCTAGGATGTGTAAACTTAATTACTCAATCTTGGCGGTGAAGTTAATACAGAGAAATTAGGATGGCATCTGCCATTTTCCAACTGGAAATTGCAACTTAACAGCAACATCTGCTCTCTCTGAAATTTCCACAACGAAGAAGGCATTGCAGCAGGGTCACTGACCTATCTAGGTGCAGTCAAGGGACATTAACTTTCGGAAGCCACCAAGGCTACACGAGATGCAGCAAAATGAAAAAATTAAACTCAAACCAAAACTTCAAAAACACTAACTCAAGTCAAAAATGAATATGTAAAAAAAAATTTCATATTTAAATATCTATTAAACAAACTGCTACAGAAAAGTTTTAATATTTAAGGTTAAAATAATTAAGTAATTATTTTATGTAACATTTTATACTCTCACAAAACTTCATGAAACATGTAGCATTTACCTGTGTACCAACTCTCACCTTAAAATTCTGAATATCCTCCCAGATAAAAATATTGTTACATATTCAGCTGTTTATGTTTCAGTACACAGCTGTGTTGCACAAGACATACAGTATATACACTGAAGAGCCAAAAAAACTGGTATACCTGTGCGTATGCAAAGAACAGAGGTATGGAACCAATCAGAGTAACGCGATGCGGTCGACAGCTAGATCCGTAACTGCTGCTACAATGGCAGGTCATCAATATTTAAGTGAGTTTGAACGTGGTGTTATAGTCAGCGCACGAGAGATGGGACATAGCATCTCCGAGGTAGCGATAACACTTGGATGTTCGCGTACGACCATTTCACGAGTGTACCGTAAATATCGGGAATCCGGTAAAACATCACATCTTCGACATCACTGCGCCCAGAAAAATATTGTGAAAGAACGGGACAAACGACGACTGACGAATATCATTAAACGTGACAGACGTGCAACCCTTTCTCAAATTGGCGCAGATTGGATTTGTGGACTGCCCTGCAGGATTCATGGTGTGAATTGCCTCCTGCATACCTTCAGACATTAGTCGAGTCCATCCACATTGTCTTGCGGCACTTCTGCGTGCTCGGAGGGGCCCTACACGGTATTAGGTTGGTGTACAAGTTTTTTTGGCTCTCCAGTGTATGTTGTAATGACGCAATATTCGTAATTTTTCGGGACTCGGGTGTAAAATTCTTTCGTATGTATGAAGCTCTGGAAAGCGTCGTAATATTTTTATCGTATTTCAGTTTGAAGCCGTGGTAGCTCGTTTCCCGTGTTTGTTTTTCAGACAGACGTGTGCATTTGTAGGTTAAAGGGCGGACGTCTGCTGTTTGCGTTTTATCAGTAGTCCGGTAACCGTTTCATTTCGAACGTCAGTTGTTTTCAGTGTTTTGGGAAGTGTTATCATTACTTAGATTAGTTTGTTTCTGGTAACAGCAACGTCGACAAGTTTTAGTTCCTTCTGCGCAGTTTTACTGCGTCATCCAAATTTTATATGAAACGAGAGGTTAGTTATCGGGATTTTGAATGCGTCTACAGTTTTAGTTCCTCCAGCGCAGTTTCAGGCAAAGTCAACAAGTTTTTGTTGTACGAGAGGTTAGTTTCTGTTGACGGCGCAGCAGTCGATAACGTGTTGAGCGCGGGACACGTGCAGTTTAGATGACGCTGCTGGCAGATGCTGGATGCCAGGTGCTTATCTCAGGAGAGGGGGGTGATAGGCAGCACAAAAAGGGCATCTGTCTGTCGCCCTGAGAGGCAGTCTTATTCAAGTCAGTCGTCAGGGAGAGTTACTTCACGTCGCCCGTGAAGGCAGGTCAGCGCAGTTGAGAAGTATCATGCAATGCTAGCCTAGGCCGCGTTCGGGCAGGACTAGAACCCCCACATCGGCAATTAGACTTTAATATATCATTTCTCAGCCGGTGTGGGAGGTAGCTGCATTTTAAGTTTCTTCGGGTCAATTTTTTAAGAACATTAATAAACGGTAAACCACTGTGACGCTGTTCTGTACTTGGATATTTATCTCGGTACGGTTTGTACTCTGAATACCGGTAATTCATCTGTGAACTGTGTCATTCAAAAAATGATAAATAAAGTATAGAACAAACTAACTTCGAACTTGAACTTTATTTCAAAATTAACTAGTGTTCAATTAACTGAGTCTCGTGTATTCTACCCTGAGCAAGTCGTGGCAAATAAACAGTCGGCAGTGTAAGCGGCTGAACGTTACAAGATGGCGCCTAACCTTTGAGGCTGCATTATGCATTATTTTACATAACGTGTTAACGAACGCGGCCCACGCAATATTACAATATGGCGCCCAACGTGGGGCAGATATAATATTTTTAATATAATGAAAACGTAACAACGCAATATTACAATGTTACAAAACTAAATGTAGCACGTGCTATACCATAACCCCAATTACTGAGAAAAGTAGCCATCTTGGAAATAGGGAAGGGCGTTACATGAGATTTAGGCAGTTTTGCCACTCAATATATGCATGTGCTGCTGTATGCTGGCACTGCTGTATGCTGGCGAGCAGACCAGGCGATCAGATATCACAACTGAAACTCCCAGTCAACAAGTATAGTCTCAGTGGCACACAAATAGAAGACATATTTTAACACAAAAGGGCACTTATCTGATGGCATGTCACACCTTCTGAGTAAATATGCATAAATATGGTAAGCATGCCATTATTTTTCCAAAGAAATTACCATTTAAAAAGTTAACTTGTCTTTGTTAAATTTTAACAATGTAAACAAAAACTTAAAATGTGGACTACTTGACCCCGAGGTTGCGACGCGCTAGTAGGCCAGCCTGAAAGATACGCTAACACACACCTCCCAAAACAAATACCTGCTTTGTCTCTATCAATGTCACTCGGTCGACAACAGCCTTACAACAGCCATGCGCACAACAGGAACGAAAATTAGTCTATGTTATGACGAACCCGACTATTTCAATCTTGTATTTATTTCCAAAACCTTCATTTCCTCTATTTAAAACACGCACCCCTACTTTTCAAATTTGTTTGGAAAAAAACGTGCAGGCGGTGCATGAATACATACTTTACACTAAAAAATTTTATCATACAACTGTGCCTTTTAAAATGTCAACTATTTTACTGTTGCATCACTGTTGTACTATTTTTAAATAATTTTAAAACCTCATTTTTGGTATTTTAATTTAGTAAAAATGATTACTAGTGACATTTTAACTGTTTTGTTATCTTTTGTATTTAACAAATGCATAACCAATTTAATAGTCTCTATTTGTGTGGTATTTATTTGACATAATTCATAAATAATGTAGCACAAACAGCCAAATTTTGCCTGTGAATTGGCAGACTACCATGGTCTGTTAGTATATATTGTGGTTTACCAATTTCATTCACAAATAGCTTCAGTTTTACTAGCAATAGTGTGGTCTTTGCTTGGAATAGTGGGTACAATTTAGTATATTTGGAAAATAAATCACATCAAAACAATAATACGTTTTAATCGAAACTTAGAGAGAGGCAAAACATTTGCCTGGCAATCACTAATTATGACCTTGTACAACTTATAATTTGGTAATTTATTATTTAGTGATTAATTTCAATTCGAACACTGCCAAGAATCTTTGTTTACCATTCATAATAACACGCCAAAAAGTCAAAAACTTAAAAATTGAAAACCATATTTTAAGGAATACATTGGTAAAAAAATAAACTTAATTTTTACGTATGTTTGATATACGAAATACCCATATGTTAAAACATTCCAATTTTACACAACAAATAACGATACATGTAAGCAAAGCTTCTTTAGTCCTTACTATTTAAAAAACTCATTTCCATCCTAAAACATATTAAACTTCAAAATAAGTTTATTACCTCATCTGCATGTTTTCCAGGTTAAAGTAACATGACGGAGATTAGGTTATTTAGTAATCAACGAGTTTCGTTGTTTACTAAAAACTAAAATACCAAATATCTCATCATCCTAGCAAAATAAAATTGGGTCATGTGACCATTTAGTTAAATGACAGTGCCAATTGGAACACAGCCTATGAAATTACAGATTGATTTAATTTGAGCATTGCATAAAACCACATGTAAACTAAATTCGAGCGGCCTAAAACAGCACAGCAACTAGAATTGGTGGTATGGCAAACTAACTCCAAAAAGACTGTTATAAATATTCAAACAAAACCACCTTCTAAGCATAAAATTCTGCTATATACGGCTTACAAAATGTTTAAGTACTGTTAATTTTTTTTGTAAGCTTCGGTGTATTGTAGAAGGCATCATCGGCTAAGGCCTTGCTACGTTTCCATGCCATTTTCAAAACAATTTCAAAATTTTCTGGGCTCAATTCCAACAAGTATGATACCTGTGTGAGGATATAAGAGAGAAAATTTTTTTTACATGTTTGTTTACAAATTTTAATTTGGCACTTATGTTGGTAAATATTATGATTCCTTTGTAATGTTTACAACTGACAGTATATTTCTTATTTGTTTACATTGTAAATTATGGTAGAAATTTTATCGCAATTTTATTTTGACGAACAGACTGTAATTTTCGGAAATTTTAATTGATTGGACATTTTAATGTCACAGGCAGAGTGATTAATGTTTATTGGAGGTGTTTTCTCCTTGTCAAACTAGTGCTTTGCATAATGTTAACTTTATAGGCCTAAGAGATCGTTAAATTTAAAAAGTTGTACATAAGATTCTCTTATAAAGAGATGGTTTATGCTTTGATTTTGTTGAGGTAGAAGAAGAACTGCCTTAAGCAAACCCAAGGACTCTCCCTTCATACATGACGGCAGTCAGGCTGTTAAATATTGTCGGTCTTAAAAACTTTAAATTAATTTGATTTGGACGATGGAGAAGAGCCATCGCAAGTTATTTAAATAAATGCAGGCTTTAGCAACCGCCCTAAAAGCGCGAATTTATTTGTTTTAGTGTCTTCAAGAAAGAAGAGGAGTCTAATGGCAGGATACCTTAAGATGGTCGTAAGATTATTTTTCTCACAGTACCTGTATATCTGGTACAAGCAGAAGTTGCTTACATATTTTAATTTACTTGTGATAATCAAAAATTGATTTCAATAAAGAACTTGTACCAAAGAAATTATAAATTCATAATTTAGCATACCCAGTGGTATAAGAAGGGAGTCTGCAATTCCCCAAGCGAGCCGACAGATTATGAAACTTTGCCTGATTTTTTCATGCAATAAATGAGTGCTCTGAGAAACATTCGCTCCAAGAATTATTTGTGCCATCAGAATTTTAAGTTTTACTTTCACTCAATTGGTTTCGTCATGTATTGTTCTAAGGGAAAAGAGAGATATACACATTTTCTATTACTCAGAGTTAATTTTTCATTACCAGAATGTCATTCATAATCAGTTGTGATGCAATGTGTCTTAATCTCAACATGATAATAAATGTCTCTTGCCTAAACCAGGTATATATGTGTTTTGCAAGTAGATGTTGAATTCCAGTGCAATTTTAAAGTGCATATGTCTGGTTGTCTATTGCTATGCTGGTCACAGCCTATTTTCCCAGACATTCCCAAGACAAGATCGATGTTTCAGTACTTATGGTAAAGTATTTGAAAAACAAGCAAAATTTTTTTTTTAATTACAAGGGTTTTATGTGTGTNTGTCTCTTGCCTAAACCAGGTATATATGTGTTTTGCAAGTAGATGTTGAATTCCAGTGCAATTTTAAAGTGCATATATCTGGTTGTCTATTGCTATGCTGGTCACAGCCTATTTTCCCAGACATTCCCAAGACAAGATCGATGTTTCAGTACTTATGGTAAAGTATTTAAAAAACAAGCAAAATTTTTTTTTTAATTACAAGGGTTTTATGTGTGTAGTTCATATTGACACGTAATTTTGAATGACCATTGCTTCTCCAAAGAGAAAGTTCAGAACCCTGTATGAAACAGTTTCCCTATAACTAACAAATAAATATCTACCGGTATTTGTTTTCATACTTTCTCCCCAGAAATCTGTTTACATGTAAACTTTGGATCCGAATTGAAATCTATTTCAAAACTGTGATAGTAATTATGAATTAATATGAGTAAATATTTGTGTGTCAACGTTAAGTTTGTATATGAAATTAATAATTCCGCTGATGTAAAATTAAAGGCGTTTTTCTGCTGGACGTATGTGTAGTTTGAAAGTGAGAAAGAGAAAAATATTGTTGTACCTTGAGACTCAATTCAATATGAAAGCAGTTTACACGAGTGTATTGAGTACGGTAAGTATTGAAAATGACAGGAAACCTAGCAATTATCAATGACAAGAAATGCAATACAAAATTCACATCGAACATTTACTTACCGCCATGAAAAATAACTTCTGATCCACACTTTTTCAAAGAACATTTGAGACTTCACAAAGCAAATTATCTTGACCACAGGCAAACTCAAAAGTTGTGCCAGGAACATCCAATGTTCATCTCAATAATCACTTTGCTGGTAAATTATTGATGTTTTAAACACCACTCCTACTACAATGACGTGCATAACTGATGTTTCAGCGGTAACAGGGAATGTATGAGGTGGTTACTAAAAAAATATTACCTTTGGGCTCAAATTGTCAATGCAAATAATATAACCAAATTATTATAAGCAAAGAAATGTTGAAATTTAAATCAAAATAGACAGTTACTTTTAAAATTACCAGAAAACTTTTGAATGTAATGTTACCATTACACAAGACTACGGGAAATACAGTAACGTATCACGTAATTTGCTCCTTTTGCAGGATTTGTGAAAGACAGGCGATTAGTTTGAAAACTGAAGTAATTTGTTTGTTTGAACGACAGTATATTCATTTTCTTTAAAAAGCTTTATTAGACTTAATTTTAATTGAGTCCTGATTTTAAATACAATTTTCAAATTATTTTCTCCTTTATTTCAGAAGTTAATAAAACACANACGTATCACGTAATTTGCTCCTTTTGCAGGATTTGTGAAAGACAGGCGATTAGTTTGAAAACTGAAGTAATTTGTCTGTTTGAACGACAGCATATTCATTCTCTTTAAAAAGCTTTATTAGACTGAATTTTAATTGAGTCCTGATTTTAAATACAATTTTCAAATTATTTTCTCCTTTATTTCAGAAGTTAATAAAACACATTCTATTTTTGGTAATGTTTGTGTATCCATGTAGTGTTGATGTGGCTATAGATTTTTCTCAAATGCTATTCATACAAATTGTATGAATATTTTCTGTTTGTTTCTTGCATGTATGTGTCTATTGAAGTGCCATTTTGTCATCTTGTCTTCTACATGTACCTACTTCACAGTACACCAAAAATTCAGATTTTACACAGTTACACTTACCTCAGCTTACAACCAAATCTCAGATAGCAATTATTTAATTTCGTTAGATGCTGTTTGTTTCCTGTAAGATTTTCCCTTTTGATGGGTTTTGGTATGCCAATGTTTTAAATAAGCAGCTTGAGTTAACCAATGCAAAGAGAAAGTAAGGTGGCTTCAGACGAAACACTTCCCCTCACGTTGCACTCATTTCAGAAATGGCACAAACACACATACACACATCAATTCTACTACTTAAAAAAACTAGGAATTTATTTTCTGGTTCTTATGCATCTGCACATGTACACATACTGTACTTCGCACACCATTATAAAACTACAAGGGTAATTTGCTGTATGCAGTTCGGAGAGTACACATATGCCTTGAACTCTACACACACACAACACACAATCTCATACCCCACACTTCTCAAATCAGACTGCACCCTTCGACCGACAGCTTCTGCTCGTCAGTCACCTGGCACAGGCCAGCAGGCAGCAGTGCACTTGGCTGGGAGGCAAAAAAGGTTTAAGTCACAAATACAACACCCACCCTGCTTTCAAGGTGGCAGGTATATAATAAAAATAGGGATGTTTATTTTGAGTAAATATTATAAAAGAGGTGTTCTGTTTTCTATTTGTAGTGAAAGATGAAGTGTGTATTTTAGGTAGCGAATGGGATGGGAAAAGAAGAGAAACCTTTATTTCATTTCCACTGAAAGTCAAAAGGAATACATTGGTTGTTACCATTCACTTTCTGTAGTATATGAAACTGCCACCTCGGCTAGCTATGTAGAATAAAAATTACACGGCAGTTTTCCAATGGTACCAACAGTGTTCAAAACAGAAATAAACATGCTTACTCATAAAATAAAATTTAATTCTGTAAGTATGGTGGTACAGAAGCTTCAAATTATATAAAGAAAAACAAAATCAGAACCTTTTTTTTTGCTGTAGTGTTTTATTTCTAAATTATACTTTCTTATTTGTTTTAATTATTTGAGATGAAATGAAATAATACTTGCTGACTGAAGATATTAGGTTACCTTAACTGTGTGCATGCAATGGAAATTAATGTACCAATGTAAATTTGAGTACAATTACTTCAAAAAACCCACCATCCTTACAATCCTTTTATCAAAATGAAATAAAAAAAATAAAATCCTATGAATGTAAAACAGTGCTGCTTCACCAATAACTTCAAAAATTAACATCTGAAAAATCAATTTACTATGTTTCTCATGTAACTGCAATGAAAATCTAGTTTATGAGCTTCATTAAGAAAAATCAAATTAACTGCTCCCAAAATTTCAAAATTACTGAAAATTAAAAAATTTTCTCTTCAAAAGTTATTCAAGTCTACATTCAACGTGTTCTCAAATAAGTTAAAGTTTTTCACGGTTCACAAAGTAAACTTNTTCAAAAGTTATTCAAGTCTACATTCAACGTGTTCTCAAATAAGTTAAAGTTTTTCACGGTTCACAAAGTAAACTTTTGGCATTTGCCTCAACCAGTAGAGCTGCAAACCAATGGTTTGTTTTTCTGCACACAAAATTGGGACTAATTATACTTAAAAACTTCACAGATGCCAAAGTCCATACTGCATTTAAGTTAAATTCAGTTCAGTAATAGATAGATGAGCCCCTCTGGCTCAGAGGAAGGCTTAGCATCACCTTCCTGTAGTGGCATGCAGTTTTATAGAATTAAATTACAGAATTAATTTAGGAATATAAAATTTAATACAAATTTAGTATTTAGGTAGTTCTCACGAAATTACAAAAATAGTGTCCATACTCAGTTTCATACGTAATTAACAGTACGTTTATTAACTTGGTATTTTTTATGGAAACCATACCATTGCAGCTACTTGTACCATACATAATTTTAACGTCCTTGTTTGAAAATAAAAAATAAGTCAACACAATACCCTAAAAATCATTCCCTCATAATGTCCCATACTCAATATTACAATGATATTAAATCATTTATTCAACTTGTTTTATGAAAATAATTATTTAAATTTCATAAATTACTTTTAAAATACTGTAACTTAAGTACAGAGACAAAAACCATTTTACAACTCCCTTTTCACCAGTGTCCCAAAAAAAAGAATCATTCCCTCACATTTTATTGACAGTTTAATTGTACTTTTAAATTCCATCATATGTTCCTGCAATCATGGATTTTTAATAGTTGGCAATACTGTCAACATAACAATATCATGATGGTTGCCTTACGCAAAGAGATTTGTATATGTGAAATAATTTTTGCTTAATTATTTAAGTGTTGCATTTTCATCCACCATTCCTTCACCATATGTTTAAAGATGGTAATTATTTTATTTTGTTATAATATTTTTGTCATCTTAAATGTTTTAGGAGGTAAAAAATTTGCCTCCAATTACAAAGCAAAGTGAGGTTATTTACAACTTTTTGTTGGTTGTTTGATATTGTCATTTCCTCATTTAAATTTTAAATGAGGCTATGATCGTTGATGAGGGAATGATGTATCATTCTTATACTAGCTTAAATATAATAAATGCATCAAAACAATTGTATTTTTGGTTTAGTATGACATACTTGCTTTCTATTTTGTAGGTTTTTGGCTTTGGGAATCATGTAAAAAAAAAAAAAAGTAACAAAATAAAAGTTAAAATTAAAAATTAAAAAATATGACAGACAACGCAGAGAAAGAATGAAAGCAGACCCTGAAGCTTTAAAAAAACTTTGTGAGAATGAAAGGTTTAAGTATTTGAAGAAGAAAAAATAGGGACAAGTAAAACAGGTGTCTATTATGAGTTCAAGAGAAAGAAGACAGAAGAATAAGCAGTGGAGAGTGAACAGTAAAACTTACAGGGATAGAAAGTCACGAGCACGCCAAAATTTAAAAAGATCATTAGACGAAACACCACCTCCTAGACCAGCATCAATAATTGATCAAGTTAAGATTAATAATATTAATAATAAAGAGACAATGGCTGCTCGTAGAATACCGCAATTAAGTAACCGTAGAGCAATAATGTATCCTACAATTTCCAAATTAGAGAAAAAGTTAAATGAGACAAAAAGGATGAGTAAAAAATATCAGAAGAGGTGTTCCAGAGAAGCTAAATAAATTGATCCATCTTCCCCTCAAGCTAAGGTATCGCCGCTTTTGAAAAATATAAAGGTTCTGTCGATAGTGAACAAAAAAACTCCGTTTATCATAAGTTCTTACTACGCAATTAGAGGAAACTTATAACACTCTGGGAAACCAACACAAAGAGGAGAAGAAGAAATACTATGACATATTAAAGCCAAATCTCTTAAAAGAGAATAAATTACTGTCTTTATCAAGAACTTTTTTTAAATGCAATCATATGCCAGGCAGTTGGTCTCAAATGTTAAAACAATGACAGAGTGTTATTCTCCTGCTCAAAAAGGTCTCAAATCAAATTCTAACGTTTATAGTGCAGGTGATTACGTGCTTGTAAAATGGGATACTAAAATTTACCCTGGCGAAGTAATTTCAATTTTTGAAGATGGAGCAATGGTAGGTGTATGAAAAAAGGAACAAACATGAAGATGGCCAGTAATAACAAATGAAGAGCTATATTCTTGGGAGTCAATCTTACAAAAGATTAAAGCGCCAAAGTTAAAAAAAAAAAAAGGGGGGGGGGTTGTTATTCTGTAGTAGAAATAAAAAATTTCTAATTAAATTTCGAGTCATTAAAATTAAAGATATAAAAAAATTAATGAAATTTCTAGTTCAATGAGTGCCAGTATTATTTTTATTTATCTCAAGATGATTTAATGTTTATGTTATAAGTTAGTTTTTCTTTACTGAACAAATTAATTTTTTTAAACTTAATGAATTTAGGTTAGATAAAGCTCGTTGTGAGTTAAAATACTAATAATTAGTCTACAGAAGTACTAGAGATCTCAGGGATTTAAAAAAAACCTATAAAAATGTTAAAAAACAAAGGTTTGTTATTTATAAATAAATTTATGTTTTGAAAACAATTAATGATTTACTTTTTGAGTCACCCATGTAGGCTCTAATATAGAAATGATATACAAAACATCATTCCCTCACTTGAACGATAATTGCTTCTTTATTGATTTTTTTCATTACATCTTTTTGATTGAAACTAAGAAACGTTGGGGACTACCTACTCAATTGGGATAAGGCACTTATGTACTATATACTTTATAGACAAATTCGTCAATTCCATCAACTTATATTATTTTCGTGAGGATTAGCCATTTATGATTTTCAGGTTAATATTACATATTATCATAACCATTACAAAAAATGGACATGTGGTGTACAAAAATGAATATTTAGTGTCTTTAAAATACTGAAAAATAAACTTTTGGGGCTAAAATTAATATTATGTTAAAATGTAAACAAACTAGTTAAAATCATATTCAAAACATTATAGGTCATCAAAACAAATATACTAATTTTCTATAGCGAACCGCTATAATATGGTAGTGTATCAATCTTATGTTTAACTGTGAATCATGCATGAAACATAAGTGCCCTTACTTAAATTTTAAACCTCACAAAGTATACTGCATTTCATATAAGTACACTAAAGTCTGACAGGCAATGTGACCAACCTACACACTATGAAAACAGTAGATGTTCTCGTTTGCAAAGTACTGTGTCAGCTGACGATTTGTTGCATGATGTATTTTGTTATGTTGACGATATCGATGATTATCATGGAAGAAAATAGTACTTTGAACTGAAAGTTGTAACTCAAAACTTATTTATATAGCAACATTTCAGGTTTGAATTATGTTCTTAAAGTAATGTAGTTTAATTTTTTTGGCTTTTATCAAAATGGTTAAAAAATATGTTTAGCAATTATGGCAAAGCATACGGACCATTATGGTCAGTGAAATGTTTCAAGCACTGTGAAGACCATTTTGCACGTGATCTTTTTCAGTCACGTTTACACGAGTACCTTACTGATGTTGTCTTAATATTTTGTCTGTAGTTAATGATTTTTGTATTTCATTGCCATAAGCATAGTTGGTTGTACGGGTGCCTTTGTAGTGAGTTTTCTTGTGTAAAATGTAATATTATCGACACATGTATGGCTTGGCCCGCCATTTTCGGTACCATTATGTGTTATGAAGCATCAATGTGAATTTTTGTTCCGTAGTTTATTTGTTTCTGAAAACCAGTGAAGTGTCGTATTTACTAAATGATTCTACAAATTTTTTTGTACTATTAACTGACAAACGTGTCCAAGGATTGCTACAGAACAACGTGTGTTCAGGAATTGCAAATGGAATTTACGAACTGCAAGTCAAAGTGTTTTGTAAATAATGTATTTCGAAATGGGTATTAGAATATTTAAAACATACGTGGGCTAGAAAACCACCATTTCAATGCTGTTTTGTACTGTAAAAATAACATTTATTATATGGAAAATCCAACAAGTGTAAGGTTAACTTCGCCAACAATATTTACGTACATACGATAAGGTGGTGTCTGAACAAATTAATTCAATTCCACCATATTAGGAGTAAGTTTATATACACATAGTGTAGTCTGTAGTACATAATAAGTTAGTTTAGCAACTTAGGTTNATACGTGGGCTAGAAAACCACCATTTCAATGCTGTTTTGTACTGTAAAAATAACATTTATTATATGGAAAATCCAAAAAGTGTAAGGTTAACTTCGCCAACAATATTTACGTACATACGATAAGGTGGTGTCTGAACAAATTAATTCAATTCCACCATATTAGGAGTAAGTTTATATACACATAGTGTAGTCTGTAGTACATAATAAGTTAATTTAGCAACTTAGGTGGTAATTTGTTATAATGATAGAGTAGTGCTCTCTGTTTATTGTGTGCATGTGGCCGGTGTTGTTCTCATAGGATGTAAATGGTCGTGTTATATTTAATGTTAGACTAGTATAAAAGTTTTTATAAGTGAGGTTAGTTCATAAGTTAGGTGTATAATACCTGTAGCAAAAATACCTAGCACGGGTGATAGTAAAAAAATTGGCAGGGAGGTGCAAGTGCAGCTATGTGGGAAGGTGTGGAGGAGGGATGATAGTGGGGTACAGTATGACCAATGCGGCGGCTGGCATCATGATGATTGTGTAGGGATCAGAGAGAGGAAACTGGGCTCACTACGGCAGCATGAGGAGGTATGAGGAATGTGTCGGGGGAAAGAAATTAGTGGCGGTGGCAGAAAAACTAACAGTACAAAAGGAAACTCAAATAGATGGGGAATGTGGAAACTGGATTTGGGAAATGCTGATGGAGAATCTTGTATAGGGCGTGCCAGTGACAAGGATGGAAGTTGCTAAGGAGGAGAGTTGGAAAGGGGAGATGGTATAATTTATGAGCAGGAAAGAGAGGGAAATGACGCACAGGATTGAGAGGGTTGAGGAAAAGGTCAGGAATGAGATTGGTAAGTGTAGCTTAGCAATAAGGGTAGAGAAGTTAGAGGAAGAGTTGGAAGGCATAAATGGTGAGTTAGGCAAAAAGCAAGCATGTCTACAGAAGGAGTTGCAGGAGAAGCAAAGAAGAAGGGAGGCAGAGATGAGGTGGTAAAATTGAGGAGGATAGGAGCTGGAGTCAGTGGAAAGGGAAAGGAAGACAATAGGTGACACTAGGAAGCGAATAAGGATAGAGGAGCAGGAAATAGTAGCAGGAGACAGCAGGAAGAAAACAAGGATAGATGAGCGGGAAATAGTATGTAGGGAATAGTTAATAGTATTAGAGGTAGCAGGGTGGTAAAGGTGGTTTTAATTCATGCGGGGGGAAACGACCCGGCTCGAAAGGAGGTGGGGCAAGAGGTAGAGAGGGACGTCAGAGGGTTACTAAGTAAAGTACAGGAGAAGTTCCCAAGAGCTAGGACACTAGTTAGTGGTATGCTGGTAAGAAAGGGAATAACTTACAAGAAGGCAGTAGCAGCGAGTGAGGTTTATGAGAGAGTATGTAGGGATTTGGGGGCTACATTTAAAGATAGTAGGAAATGGGTAGGCTGGGAAAGTGTAGGAAGGGACCAGGTACACCTGACAGAGCAGGGAAAGAGGATCCTAAAGGATCTGCTACGTAGGGAAGCAGCTGGCTGTATTGAGAGGGTCAGGGCTAAGCAGCAAGTGTTTAAATAGCAATCAGAAAGGGACAAGGTAACACAAGTAGAGCGAAATGGAGAGGTAAGCACTGATGAGGCCGCAGGGCCGGAGAGAGAGGGTGAGCAAACTAGGAGGGTAATGCAGCATCTTAGCACAAAGTTATTGGTGGTTAACTGTAGGAGTATGTAATGCAAGCTGGAGGGCTTCTGGGGTAAGGTTGAAGGATATGGGGCGGATATAGTGGTATAATCCATTCACGGTATCTTCGATACTTTTGAAAAGAACCTTTGAAAAATCACCCTAGGAGTTACATGTTCAATTGGTTATAAAAAAATTATATATGGAAAAAGGTTTTGTCTTGCTTTTACCACTGAAACACTATATAAATTGGTTGTTTTAAGTTTTAAGTATAATTTTTCAATAAATTATAATAATTTGTTAAAAGTCCGTACGAATTAACAACGGATTTTGAAGGGACATGTTGGTTATAGCTGAAAAGAAATAGTTCGTAGGTTAAATATTAATATGTATAAATTTAATGCCGTAATTGTAAAGTTAATATTGCTAAACTATATATTTACATTTTTACGTAGCACTCATGGGTAAAGATTTCACTGTTATTAATTGAAATTAAATAAATTTCAGTGTCTGTCCAGCGGACTCATACACTCCATCTTGTCCGTTTGGGCACGTTTTTTTCAGAAGTATAACCACGCCATATTGGATATTGGAGACGCTGAATTGTGGTTATAAAACTAACGTAACACATCCTTTCTACTTATAAGATAATTCTAGGTTAAGATGTAATTTTAGTATTAGCGTTGTTATTTCCGCAGTTTATCTTTGTAAGTTTTAAATAAACTTGCAAAATATAGAAAGACATTTGAATATTTCAGTTACGTAATTCCCTTTGCAATCCTTAACAGAAAAAAAATTAAAATTTTCTTACTTTTCCTTAGCTAAAAACCAGAGTAACTGGTAATCAATTATTTTCGAAAGCTTTTTGTGGAACGTAAGAGATAGCAGCACATTAGCATTGGCTTACACGTATTTCTCTTATATTGTCTTTGNAATTCCCTTCGCAATCCTTAACAGAAAAAAATATTTTAAAAGAATGAAAAGGAATCGATTTTTAGTCAATAACTGGTAATCAATTATTTTTGAAAGCTTTTTGTGGAACGTAAGAGATAGCAGCACATTAGCATTGGCTTACACGTATTTCTCTTATATTGTCTTTGCGCCACATGTACTGTAGTGTTGTTTTGATGTTGTGGCAGTGAAGCGAGACAGTTTCTTGATGGAAAAGCGATGTACCTACACTGCAGGTTTCAAAATGAAAGTGATTTTGTTAGCTGAAGAGTTTGGAAATCGAGCCGCGGGCCGTGAATTCGTAGTAAATGAAACGTTAGTGCGGGGCTGGAGGAATTTTTCTCACTTATAAGTCGCACCCCGAGTTTTCAATAAAAATATTTAAATAAAATGTGCTACTTATATGCGATAAAATACGGTACCATTTATCACAGTGAAATCTTTAACCTGAGTGCTACTTCCAAAAGTTTATTATGTAAAATTTAACTTTTTCCTTACACCAAACATGTAAATAAATCTTAATACAATAAGTAAACTTTAATTAAATTATATAATTAACAGTTCCGATATATACTTCACTCTACATTTTTGTATGTATTACAATATTTTGCTAAATTGATTAGCATACTTTAGACATTTGGAGAATTTTATTAAAGTATATGACAGTTAAGATTACATGGCATTGTTTCTCTTCAAAAATAAATGTTGGTAGTTCCCACATGGACACTGTTAATAAAATATTTGACAGNGTGGCTCTGTTTTTGTTTACAAAACGTTTGACAGATGTCACATGGCAATGTTTTGTTTACATACTGCGGAAGGATACATAATCGGCTCCCTGAAAGTAGATCTTTAGCAGGGCTTCAGAAAATATTGAAGTTACCGTGAACACATTATTGCTGTGGAGACTTGGCTGAATGAGGAAGTGCTTGACATTGAATGTAGGCAGGATAAATTCAGCATCCTCAGAAGAANGCTGTGGAGACTTGGCTGAATGAGGAAGTGCTTGACATTGAATGTAGGCAGGATAAATTCAGCATCCTCAGAAGAAACAGGGATGGGAGAGGAGCAGGAATAATGGTGTGTGTAAGTGAGGGGTTGAAAGGGTCAGTAGAATGGATTAGTGAAGATGTTGAGGTGATGGAAATTAAAATAAGTGGCAGCGTATAGGCCCCCAGGACAGGGATGGCAGGCAATTGAGACAATCAAGGAGAGGGTTGATAGACTTAAGGACAGGCAGTGGGTTGTTATAACAGGGGATCTGAATATGCCAGGTGTCAGATGGACTGAGGGTGCAGAATGGATGGGCAGCACGATGCAGAGAATGGCAGCGCAGTTAGTCAACAGAGGCTTGGTCCAGGTAGTAGAAACACCTACAAGGTGGAATGAAAAGGGTGTTGGGTCAGGGCTGGATGTGGTATTGGTCAGACCTGGGAATGCTGTAGTTGGTGCAATAGTATTGGATGGCATAAGTGATTATGATATTCCTGTTGTGGAAATTGGGCTTGGCAGGATGAGGGAAGAGCAAACGGCAGATAGGTTGGTGTGGGGCAGGATGGGAGAGGAGATTAGGAGGGGGCAGAAATATTCCTGAGGGATAGGTTTGAAAAGTGCTCTATTTAGGAAAGTGGCGAAGAATTATGGGAAGAAGAATAATAGAGGTTATGTTGTGCCAAAGAAAAGATTACGGTCTGGGGGAAATCCACCATATTATGGACAGGAGATTCAAAAAATGAAGAGTAAGTGTAGAAAATTACATGCCAAGTGGAGAAATGAAGGGATGACAAGAGCTACAGAATCGATGAAACAAATGGGAAGGGAGCTTGAAACAATGATCAAACAGGTGATGAAAATATTTTTAGGGAAGATGGTGGAAGAAGGAAAAGGAAAGGAATAGGGGAAATTGTTTAAGTATGTTAAACAGGTAAGGAGAGGAAGGGATCCCTCTGCTGAAAGGTAGGGATAGCAGGACTGCGTCAAATGACCTAGAAAAATCGGAGATGTTGCAAGGCCAGCACTTGTCAGTGTTTGAGGCTAAGGAGGATTGGAATAGGGAGACTAACAGGGGTTGGGGGTTGTTTAGTAAGTTTAAGATGAGGGAGTGGGAGAGAGCAATGGTAATCAGGTAGTTGAAGAGCAGTAAGGCAGTGGGACCAGACAGGATAGGGAACACAGCACTTAAGTTTGGTGGGAGAGAGTAGTGAAATATTTGGAGGTGTTTAAAAAGTCCTTAGAAGATGGTGAGTTGCCACAAGGTTGGAAGCAGCATAATATAAGTATCTGGGATTGTATTGCAGGGAGACCTCAGATGGAAAAAACCGGTAGAGAGGGTGATTGCAAAGTGAAGAAGGACTTTAGATATGTTGGGAAGGGTCCTGAAGGGAGTCAGCAGTGAGGTGAAGGAGAAGGCATATGGCACAATGGTACGGCTGATGTTAGAATATGCAGCAGCAGTATGGGACCCGTACATGGAGGTGCGAGAGCAAGAGGAGGTGCGAGAGCAAGAGAAGGTGCAAATAAGGGCAGCAAGATGGGTGAAGGCCAGACGGAGAAGACAGGGGCAGGATGGTGAGCATGAAGGGAACTATAGGCGATCAGTGATGATGAAAAAAATGGGGTGGAGCTCTTTGAAGGACAGGAGAAAAGTTGAAAGCCTGGTCAGGATGCACAATGTGGTGAATGGAGAGGGAGGGTGGGGAAGCTTACACTGCCAGCTAAGTAAGGGGGTGTTTAGAAGGAGAGAAAACAACGGTGAGAAGCTTCAGAGGGTGTGGAGAAAAACTGAGCGGGTAGGCAGTCTATGCTTGTGAGGCCTGTGAGGGAGTGGAATGTGTTGCCGGAGGAATTGGTATCTGTGAGGGGGGTTGCAAAGTTTTGGAAGGGCATGGAAGTGGAGTTTGGTTGGGTAGGAGAGAGGTGAGAGAGCTCGCCATAGGGCAGTAGTCTAATTGCAGGTTATTATTATTATAATATTATTATGACAGTCTTAAAAAAAATAGTAAACCTCAAATAACAAAAACACATCATTTAAATTGCGGCAAAAGAAAAATTGCTGATAAATAACATTATTTATTTCCTCAGTCTTTTCAAACGTCATTATGTACACAACAAATTATGCAAGCAAGTGTTCAAAGTTTTATGAAATTTAAAATAAATAACATTAAAACAAGTTTCGCTCACACACAATTCATTGCAGACATAAATAAAATTAAATGCTGAGCACCTAACATGCCGAATCTCAATGACTATACTTCAAACATTAACAAAATAATGAAAAAGAAAATTACTTACATTAACCATAAAAAAAATTATAAAATAAATATATAACNTCAAACATTAACAAAATAATGAAAAAGAAAATTACTTACATTAACCATAAAAAAAATTATAAAATAAATATATAACAATATTACATTCCATCAATCTTCTATTTAAAGGCCCACAACACACCTGTATTCAAAACTAGAATACCATTCAAGTCTCTTGTTTAAATGCAAAACAAACCTAAGTGACAAAATTACAAAACACACTCCAAAACATAAACAAACATGATATAAATACTTAAAATAATAAAATTGTACAGTCTACAGATATGAGATGTTGTAACGGAATGTGTTGATGATTTGCATAGGTACGAGCAATACCGCATTTTCTCCTTTTGATGAGGTTAAAACATTAACGATTATAGTAATTTAAAAGTTACTTTCGTACAAGCAAAATTTTCTACTGGTCCATAAAACTATAAGTATGTAATTCAAAACTATACCACCTCATACGAAGTGCTGCAAAACAATGTCATCTCATGAAAGACAAACTAAAGTCTGTCCCAACACCATCCACCCGCAATAAAATAAACAAATCCCCAGCAGTATAACTTGGCCATAACAATAATTAAGTAAGCTGGAATGGTAACCTACATTGATCATAGCTTTTGTTTACACACTTGTTTTCTTCATAGATAGAACTGCCGTGGCGGAAGGATACATGGTCGCCACGATACATTTTTAGTACTGTCACAATTTAGTGAACTTATATGTACTGGAGTATACANAATTTTGGTAGTTCCCACATGGATACTGTTAACAAAATATTTGACAGTTCCCACATGGCACTGTTTGTTTACAAATAATTTGACAGGTGTCACATGGCAATGTTTTGTATACATACTGCAGAATGATACATAATCGGCTCCCTGAAAGTAGATCTTTAGCAGGGCTTCAGAAAATCTTGAAGTTACCGTGAATACATTATAGCTTTTGTTTACACACTTGTTTTCTTCATAGATAGAACAGCCGTGGTGGAAGGATACATGGTCGCCACGATACATTTTTAGTACTGTCACAATTTAGTGAACTTATATGTACTGGAGTATACATAATGTTTGAAACCAACATGCTACAAGTGATCTGATAATCAATACATACCGTGTCATCCCCATTTGGCTTGATTCTCAAATACACTTTTACCACATCTTCTGCCTCCTTGTCGGCCTCGCCAAACTGGGGCAGAAGATTGGTGGGCTTGGGAAGTTCCCCAGGGCGCAGACTAGGGTCCCGTGGACACAAATACGATATATTTGAACTGAAGCTGAAGCTGCTGATGTTATTCATCTGCAATAAAAATAACAGCCGCACAAATTATGAGGGCAGACGTTCATGCAAAATTTAGACACAAAACACACTAATAAATTACATCACTGAAAGGATTTCTTTACGAAAGTAGAGAAGTCTTAGAAAAATTTAAAGACTTAATGGCAATAACCAAAAAAATTTGTCTTTGCACAAATCACTACAGTAACAAAATTAATTTTTCAACATTCTAACAAAATTCTTAACAAAAGTTGGGGGCAGAGTTAGAATGATAACCCAGTTCATTTCCCATTAAACCATATAATCTCAAGTAGCAAAGGTGTTATGAACGTGTGTATTTTTCAGGCTTCTAACACACATTTGTCTTAAAATCAATAATGTTACAAGGAACACTACCAATCAACCAACTTTCTAGCAAATCTGTTTAAATGCTAAAGAAATGAACACAATTTGTTTTATTTAAAATTATTTCCTAGTTATTTTTGAGAACCTACCTGCAGAAGTATTACATTCATTGGTATGTGACTTACTTACCATAATTTAAAAAGGATCAAGATAATTTTATTGTTTTAAAATAGCATACCATCAGCAAACATTCAATTAACCAACAAGAATCATATTTCCCTTTTTCCCCTGTAACATTGCTTTCAAATTTGTACATTTTCATAGTAAACATAACCAGGTATTCTTGAGAAGCAGCTCCGGATTTATATTTATCTCAACGTCCCTTTTTATCACTCCACACAAAAATTAACATATACAGTATTTAAAAGTAAAGGAAAAATATTTAATTCATAATATAATAATAATAACCAACACCCATAATTAGACTACAGCCTGGTGGCGAGCTCTTTCCCCACTCCCCTACCCAACTAAACTCCTCTTTCACTCCCTTTCTGAACTTTCCAACCCCTCACATATGCCAATTCCTCCCGCAACACATTCCACTCCCTCACAGACCTCACAAGTATAGACTGCCTATCGCACTCCGTTCTCCTCCACACCCTCGGAAGCTTCTCACTGTTGTTTCCATTCCCTCTAAACACCCCCTTACTTATAGTTCATTTCATATAAGAAGGCCACATTCTGACAAGTTCATTTCATATAAGAAGGCCACATTCTGACAGTCAGTGAGTGGCATCTTGACATAATGAAAACAAACAATGTGCCATTTAAAAAAATCTTGTATCAGCTGATGCACGAAAATAACAAAAGTTAATATTACGTTGGCTATTCTGAGTACACTGCCAATGAACATTACAGCAGCCGAAAATATGCGTTAAGAAAGAGTTCCACCCAAGGTTATTTAATACATTTAATTTTACGTGGTCATAAAACAGCAGTTTTTAGTGTTCAAAACTAAACTTCGTGCTAAAGTAGAAATGTATAGGTGTTCAAAGTTTAAAGTCACATTAAAACAATCCATATCAAAATGAAACGCAATTTCAAAAACTTTTTTCACGTCTAAATCGCCCCTCTCCAACCCCGCTTTCATTCATTACGTGCTTGATATTAATTCTAAAAGCATACAGAAATATTGCATAATATTGTTGAATTATTTTCTCTAATAATTTGACCAAATATATTTGAAATACGTTTCTTTGCCAGCCAGTAATAGAACAGTCTACTTTACAAAGGCGCCATCTATTGTTGAAAAATCTGCTGTGCGCGCCACCTATTATCTATTATGCGAAGCATACGCCATATTCTGAAAACCCATTACCTTGTTTCCAAAGGAGTGGGACACAGTACTAGCACGCCATACCTGTAATGTGTGTTGCACTCACGTCTTCCCACTGCTCCCCTCTACACGTTCCTGCCCTTCCAGTTACATTACGTTTACGAACTGCCGTACAAACGCACTCCAAACCCCGTTTCGAGTCCTCTTTCGCCACCTGCAGCGCCACTCAAGCAGTTCGTCAATTGCCGCACGAGGCAGCACATACTGGATGCGCTTACTCGCCGGACCAGTTATGCGGCCGATCAGCTGATGGCGGAAGGATACGTAGTCAGATGTAAACAGTACCGCTACTTTCGCAGAGCTGTCAAAAAGTGGCCTTCTTATATGGTACAGAGTATAGCTGTCAGCACCCCGTACATCCTGACCATCCTTCAAAGAGCTCTACCACATTTCTTTAATCATCACTGATGGTCTATAGTTCCCTTCATCCTCACCATCCTGCCAGTCTTCTCCACCTACCCTTCACCCATCTTGCTGCCCTTCTTTTGCTCTCGCACCTCCACGTACGTGCCCCATACTGCTGCCGCATATTCTAACATCAGCCGTACCATTGTGCCATATGCCTTCTCCTTCACCTCACTGCAGACTCGACTCCCTTCAGGACCCTTCCCAACATACCCAAAGGCCTTCTTCCCTTTGCAATCACCCTCTCTACATGTTTTTTCCATCTGAGGTCTTCCTGCAATACAATCCCTAGATACTTATATTCTGCTGCTTCTTCTATCTCTTGCCCCTCCCATCTGTACATGTCCCTGCTTATCACCTTCTTCCTTGTAAACCTCATTACCTTAGTTTTTCTTACATTTATCTTCCTGTTATTCTCCACGATCCCCAACAACATCCTGTCAATTTCTGCCTGCCAGTTTCCCCCCTCCCGCCATTGCATACAATACACAATCATCTGCAAACAATCTTATTTTTCCCCGAATCCCCAAACCCATGTCATTTACCATTATGATAAACAATAGAGGGCCCAGCACGATTCCCTGCAGCACCCCTTAAGTAACCTCCCCTTCCTCCGATATTGCCTCCCCATTTTCACCCTTTGTCTTTGCCCCCTGAGGAAGTCCCCAATCCATTCCACTACCCATTTGTCTGGTATCAGTTCATCCACTTTCTTCATCCAAGTCCCATGGTGCACCTTATCAAGTCTATGAATCAGGCATCCACCTGCTTCCCCTCATCAACTGCCTGCACCAGATCCTCTAACAGCCCAGCCAGCTGCATCTCAAATGAGTATCCTTTTTTGAAACCATGTTATGACTCCTCCAACCAATTCCTCTTGTTCATAACATTCACCACATTCTGAACCACCAGCCTCTCCATTACCTTTCCTGTACTCGATGTGAGACTCACTGGTCTGTAGCTGCCAGACCTCCCCCTGCTTGTGTATTGGGACCACCAAAGCATCCTTCCAACCTTGTGGCAACTTACCCCCTCCTAAGAACTTGCTAAACAACACACTCAGAATGAAACAAGAGTCTCGTTTAACCTAATGTGATGGGTCCAAGGATGATTTGGTTAAACAAAAATTCAGTTAGACTGGAAACAGGTGCTTTATATAGTTTATGTACATTCATGATAAAAAAAATAACTGTATTCCAAAGTAAATCAAAATTTTTTTGCAAATTGGATAATTGAGAGAGTAGTGTATAACCTACTGTCTTGAGTGTTCAGAAGATAGTGTTCCTGGAAAGTTCAATATTTTTCAATTCACACCACTAACACCACCACCTTCCAGCTTTACTTCCAACTCCGCGGGGGAAGGAGCAGGAGGGGCATTGCACCACTCCAAGTTCAGAGTCCTACTGTCCTAAAATCAAACACTGGCACACTGGATGAAATTGTCCTTAATACAAACGGTTTAATGTGTAACAGAAAATCTTGTATGCAAAATTTTCAAGGTAAAATTAATTTTGTGCAGCGCTTGAAAAAATTAATTCAAGATCGGAGCCCTACTGTCTGAAAACCAAACAACATCGCACTGAATCTGATATTCCTCTAAAAAAAAAAGCATTCAGAACGTAACAAAATTTCTTTATGTAAGTATGCGGTACAATTTCAAATTTTCAAAGGAATAAATTTTTTTTCTGTCAAGTCTTAATGAACTTCTGCACCACTCAAAGTTCGGGGAACTACTGTCCCAAAATCAAACACCGCCGCACTGAATATAATTGTCCTTAATACAAGCTGTTTAATGTGTAACAGAAAGTCTTAGCACAAGTATGCAAAATAAAAAAAAAATTAAGGGGAGTATGCGTTCACAGATAATATTATATTGATTCTGATAATTTTTTTCCAAGGTTAATTAATATACACTAGGGTAAATATCTAGTTTAGGGGCTTTTCTGAAAAACACAATAAAAATTTAAAATTATGATATATTTCTACTCTACTAATGATGCAGAACACGAATATACTAGGGGCATTAACGTCCGACTAATTTCGTAATATGTGCCCACCTAACCTAACAAAACCTAACCCCACGATGGGCGAATCACTATTTTACATTTTTAAACTAACCTAGGATTGTTGGGTTTTACACTAACCTATGATGTTAGGGTTTTAAACTAACCTAGGATAGTAGGGTTTTACACTAACCTAGGATGTTTGGGTTTTATACTAACCTAGGATGTTTGGGTTTTACACTAACCTAGGATGTTTGGGTTTTACACTAAAATACGAATGTAGGATTGCAGGGATTTAAAGGAACCGTAAAACACACCAAAAGAATGTAAATTGACTCACCTAGGTAGGGGGCTGGTATAATTCCTCTGACGTTAATAGACACAAACAAACATATTTCGCAAGTTTTTTTTAATATGTTCTACTTATTTTAACACTACGGCCGCTTCAATATCAACTAGGTAAGCTATGCTGAATTCATTAAAACAACTTTTGTTGGCATAAAACGTTTCGTTCATAAACGTAAACAAACTGTCAGAAACAGTCATCTCACAAACTTGTTCAATTTTTTAAAATATGTTGCACTTATTTTAAAGCGATGCCCCTAGTATATTCGTGTTCTGCATCATTAGTAGAGTAGAAATATATCATAATTTTAAATTTTTATTGTGTTTTTCAGAAAAGCCCCTAAACTAGATAATTACCTACACTAGGATTCTAAGAGTTCATGTGAAAGTGTAAGATAAAATTTTAGCACAAGTTAGCAAAATTTAAAAAAAAAATTGAGAAGTATGCATACTCAGATTTTATTATATTAATTCTGGTATATTATGTTTCAAAGGTTAGTGTACACTAGGTTTTTAACTGTACTTGTGGAAGTGTAACAGAAAATCTTAACAAGAGCATGTAAAAAAAAAATGGTAATTATCCAGTTTAGTGACTTACGTCCTAGGTAAACGAAAGTAGCATTAAAAGTCTCTGCACAGCTTCCCTTGTTAATATTCAGGAGGGTGCCATGTTAAAATGAGTAGAACGTATTACATAAAATAGTTAAAAATACTAGCAGTCCGCCGGTTTGTTTACTGCGGACGCCATGATTCCTGCCGTCACCATATTGGCTTGTGGGTATTGTTACGTAACCGTGACGCATTGGTAACGAAAATTTTTGAAGCAGTTCAGTAGCCATTGCGTCTTTGCCGGGATGAGTCACAACGTCCCAATCCGACTGTTCTAAAACGAAGAAAGAACTAGTGCTACTGTGCGTAATATTCACCTATGAATGAGTGCTTCAGTGCGTAATATTCACGTATGTGGCATTTTAGTGGAACATGGGGTTTCCTCGAATGAGGTAGTGTTGAATTGGCCAAGGACAGAGGAATTGTACCAGTTTCCTACCTAGGTGAGTTAATTCATATTCTTTTGGTGTGTTTTACGGTTCCTTTAAATCCCTACAATCCTACATTCGTACTTAAGTGTAAAACCCTACTATCCTAGGTTAGTATAAAATCCAAAAAGCCTAGGTTAGTGTAAAACCCAACAACCCTAGGTTAGTTTAAAAATGTAAAATAGTGATTCACCTATCGTGGGGTTAGGTTCTGTTAGGTGTGTAACTGTTACTAAAACCCTAAAATCCTAGCGCAGTTAAAAACCCTAAAATACTAGATTAGACTAAAAGCCTAGCGTAGTGTAAAGCCCTAAAATCCGAAGTTAGACTAAAATCCTGGCGTAGTTTAAAACCCTACTATCCTAGGTTAGTTTAAAAATGTAAAATAGTGATTCACTCATTGTGGGGTTAGGTTCAGTTAGGTTAGGTGGGCACATATCACAAAATTGGTCAGAAGTTAATGCCCCTAGTATATTTGTGTTGTGCATAGTTAGTAATATGGAAATATGCCACTTTTAGGGGGTTTTTTTTTTTACAGAAAAGCCCCTAAACTGCATAAATACCAATTATGTAATGTAGAATATTAATTAACTCGCGTAGGTAGGTATAATTGCTCTGTCAACGGCCAATTCAACCTTACCTCACTCTGCGAAACACTATGTTCCACTAAAACTCCACATACATGAATCTACCGCACTGAAGTACTAGTTTATAGCTAAATATAACGCACTAACACTCGTTCATAGGCGAATATAAAGAACAAAAAACACTCGTTCTTACTTTCTCTGTTTTAAATCCACCGGATTAGGACAACAAGAATCACGCCGGCAAAGGTATAATTACCCCGGGTTCAATGCCCAGCCAGTTCACTCTAGATTTTAAGTGGGAATTGTGCCAGACGATGCAACTGGTCTGCTGGTTTTCTTGAGGATCTCCTGTTTCCCTGCGCTGCTCCATAATCACCTCACACCACCCTCATCGGCTCTCAAGACCTACCTGTTAAGAGCCACCCAAATCTCTTTACTCACTCTCTGAGTGCACACAAATGTGGTATATTGTCCCTCTGGTGTAGTTCTGTAGACTCTGATAAGATTTGTTTGCATATGGCAGAAAAATATCATGGAAGTAGAACTTTAACAGCAATTCAGAAAAATGTGAAATAACAGAATGGATTATAGTGGAAAACTGGTTTGAAAAATAACAAAGAGTATGCATTGACTTTCAATTTTCATGAAGTGACTGTCTTTTGTTCAGTTTAAAAGGTGTTTGTAATCTAAGCTTGTGGAAAGTCCTAAACTGAAACTTAGCTTGTAATTTTTCTGAAGAAATTGGAGAGATGGTTTAGATTTACCTTATGTCTATTACAACAGTTTACTTACTATTTCGATTAAATCATGCTACCAACTAGGGCAACAACAATTTCTCAAGTAAAAAAGTTGGAAAAAGCAAACCAACATGGCAAGTCCAGTGCCATTGCAACCAGGTGCCTCAGGTGATATACTTGATTTTTTTTTATCATTATACCTGTGATTCTGAAATGCTTATCTTACATTCAAACTGAAAGTTTGGTTATACCAATCCCAATATACCAATGAATAACGCAAAGTAGAAAATATCATAATTTTTAGNGGAAAAAGCAAACCAACATGGCAAGTCCAGTGCCATTGCAACCAGGTGCCTCAGGTGATATACTTGATTTTTTTTTCTTATCATTATACCTGTGATTCTGAAATGCTTATCTTACATTCAAACTGAAAGTTTGGTTATACCAATCCCAATATACCAATGAATAACGCAAAGTAGAAAATATCATAATTTTTAGCTCTGCTTCTCAAAATGTGTACACACACCGACGTAGGCTATGTATATATGTCTGACTAAGTTACCAAAACATCACGCGGCAAGCGTGGGGCTATGAATAATATTTTTAAAAACACACAGAAAGCTATAAATTAATCAATATTATGAAACGAACAGGTAATATGAATTATAGGTAATTATCGAATTATATAAACAGGACAAAGAAAACATACCGCGGGTCTTAAAATTATACGAAACACCAATCATTCATTATTTGAAAATTATGAACTATATAGTTACTTTTCGAAGTCAAATAAAAACAAGAACAACTGTCAAAAGCGACGCTCCATTCACGCAGAATAACAACGTCTCTTTCGACTATTTCTGCGGCATTTCCATAACCGTTACCGCCAATGCGCCAAATTACAAACACCGCTTTGAATAAACATCAAAACAGAAAACCAACACTACGACACAAAACTTCTGTTGCGTCTGTTTAAATTTTAAGAAATATACCGTAGGAGAAAATGCTCGATTCACAACATTTCTGTTATTTGGTTTTATTCTAAATGAAATCCCAGTCGGCTGCTCTATTTTACCTTTAGTCGATCAACATTATGTTCCACTCACCGGAGTAAGGTTTTATTCTACTCAGGTAATTTTTTTTTTTTTTTAACTATTCTAAACTAATTGTTTAAGCATACAGAATTTAACATTGGCCTCATTTTTCAGATTTGGTTAAGTTGGATTTACAGTTATTAAGTTATTTCGAAAAATTATTATTCACAATATGTCATGGCTTTTTAAGTTACAGTTTGATAAAATTTAGCTACCTAATTAATTTACTTAAAGTAATATATTTTAGGTTACAGGAGATGTTCTTTATTTCATTTAGGGTTTTCACTTATTTATATTGGGGAAAAAAGTGAGAACCCAGTGTAAAACACCCGTGATGCACTTTCATTTGATAAAGAATTTGTAAACCCGTTTATCTTGGTTTCACTTATTCACTGATTTGTTCTTTGATTTTTATAGTTTCTTTACGTAATTTGACAAGTTATAAAGGTGCGAATAACATATGAACAAATTTACAATACCTGTGGACCAACGCAGGTTGACGTTCTAGCACAGAAGCGGATAGTTTGTGAACCAATAAGCTGAAAAAAGAAAAAGAAACCGGTAAATACGAGGAACCTGGGGAAAAAAGCCAAAACCCCAAACAGTTTGGTTGTTTCTGTTGCAGGTCTTCTTCTCAGTGGTTGAAAACCTATTCCCTCTTTACTGGAGTTGGAGCTGGAGCTGGTTTTAAGTTAAAGTCTGTTGTGGGCGTTTTCCCTGAGTAGCACTGTGAAGAATGGAGGTATTTGAGCCTAGGAATTTGTGCTGAGAATGAGTTTATGAGTGGATTTGGATGTTCTGAAAGTTTTTTTGTGAAAGATTTGGTGAGGTTTTGTGGGTAATGAATTAGGTTCTGAGTTTTTGTTTTTATGAGTAGGTTTTTCCTGTGTGTGAGGTTGGGGTGAATTTGTGATGATGCGAAGGGCATGGTAGAAGATGGAGTAGAGTGGGCGGTGATATGTGGATGCTGATGTAACCCAGATGGGGGCGGCATATGTTAGAATATGGATGATTGCTGTTTTGAGTACTGTAATTTTTGTGTGCATGTCTATGTGGCTCGAAGGTGATATCATTGGTGACCATTCTCTCATTGGAACTCGTACTTTCTCTGCTATTTTTTTAATGTGTTGTAAGAAGTGTAACTTTGAGTCTATGAGCACTCCCAGATACTTAGCGTTGTTTTCCCATTGTATTGTGTTTCCCAGTAGTTGTAGCGGTGGTGGAAGGATGTCAGCTGGTTGTCTGGTGAGGAAAACTGCAATGGTTTTGTCGATGTTTAATGCAATTCCTATGTTTGTAAAAAAGTTGTTAAATGTGTTAAATGTGTTTGTAAGTCTTTGTGTTATTTTGTCATGTTGAGTGTCTGCAATTATTATGGCTGTGTCGTCGGCGTAATGTGTGATTGTGGTGTGTAAGCTGGTTTTGAATTGGCGGATGAAGATGGATGAAGATGGAGAAGAGTAGTGGGTTAGGTTAGGAGCATAACAACATTTCTTAAGCTAGAATTTAGCATACAGAAAAATTCAGCCTGCTATGTGCGTAATTTTTCATAAGGTAGATATTATTTGAACTATTAGAGTACATAAATAATAAAACAAAATGATTATTCTTCATTTAAACATTATGTTACATTTAATTGATGATTATAGCAATCATCCTGTTTTTAGCGGGTTGGATTTTGGATTTTTGTCCGGCGCCATAGATCAGTAATGAACTAATAAATTTTAGGGTCGTATGGTTGACGGTCCAGGGGCCATGGTGAACCTTCCGTCAGTTATTTGCTTAGTTTTCGCGTACTTACAATTGCAATCTTTATATAGGATGGGGTAACTGTCAGCCATCTCGTATGCCTGAACTATGTCAACCCTTTCTATCATTGCCCACAAATTGAAGAATATTTCAGGCGTACGAGATTGCCTACAGTGTCGTCATAAGGTATAAATAGTGCAACAGTAATTACGTGGCAACATTATCAACAAACTGACAGAGGTACCCAGGGTCCCTTGGCCCGTCGACCGAACGAACCTCACCATTATCTCTCCACTGGGTTAAGGTGCTGGGCAATCCAACACTCAACCAGCCCTGTGTAACCTCGACCACGTCAACTCCTTAACATAGAACTTGAAACATGTACACATAAAACACTGAAATGTTCTGAGCGAGTTTTATTTGTCCTCTAGAGTGTTAAGAGTTGGTAACTGAGCACTAATTTAAATACCGAACATGATTATGTGGTTCCTTGCAGAGCACATGGGAAATTTAGGTATGTTAAGTTTTGGGGCATTTTACAACCGAAACGGTCAGGTTGAAAGAAAGTATAATTATTTCCCACATCAATTTAATTGGCTTGATTAGACAAACAATTGCACTCGGAAAATTATATAGAACACTTCAAATACCAAAGGCTTGTTACTCTACTCCTGATTAAATATGCATGTGGCGTGCACAATCCCCTAAGAGCTAATTACACGAACATTTTCCCGTGGGCTATGTTCTAATGGTATTTAATACACATTATAACACTTAATTCCTATCCTATTTACACATCTCTCTAGGGACACCACACACCACAGACACTCTGTTGGATTACTCAGTATCTTGTCATGAGCAGTTCCCAAGTGAACGATGCGGACATGTATCGGGACGCATGACGTGCTTGTTCCCTCGGCCGCACTAGTGCAGCGACTGTGGGCCGATGACATGATGACAGTGGACGTGCCCGACTTCGCAGGAGTGATCCAAGACCACACAATAAGCAGAATGTCCAAATTAAAATTGATAAAATACGAGTTGTTCATATGCTTTGTTTAAGTGGTTCGCCATGTTGTATAGTCCTGTAATGCCTTAGTTATGTAAACAAATGTGAATTGGCAGTCGCCTGTCTGCTACGTTGTGTAGATGTTACCGTAGTTTTGTTGTTCGGTATTTGCAATAGTGTACAGTTCGTGGCTGATGGATTGATGGTGCTTGTAATGATGCTTCTGTCTGTGATATTTGTATATGTGGCAGATGTTACTTAGACTTTGGGCAGTTTAGAGAATAACTGTTGTTTTGGCCACTACAGTTTGATTAATTAGTAGATCATGGTACGTTGCCGAATGATGTAAAGTATGTACTGTTATCTCCCACTCCCTCATCTACTAAGTGTGTAGCTATTTTAAGTGTACCTTACCTAACCAAATTCATCCTAACTTCACAATCTGTAACACATAAGTTTTGTGTGCATTGCAGCACGACTAAATAATATATTATGTAATGACAAATACTCTGTATTTACTTATTGTTATGTTAGGTAATGTTGGGTTAGGTCTCTTTGCATTTAATGTATTTATATACGAAAATATAACTATAATACACATATTTCTCATATATTCAACCTCACAATTCCTCTGAACGCCATAGCCTTCCCCACTATTGTATTTATGGTTCATATTGATTTGTGGTGTTTTTTATTTCAAATATAACAAAGCTAACTGAATTCAATGTAACTTCATGATATCTAATGCACATGTATTGTTTACACTGCAGCATGGCGAAATACGGTATTATGTGATGGCAACCAGTACCCTATCGCGATGTTAGGTCATGTTCGTTTAGGTCTTTTTTCATATAAGGTATTATCATAATGAAAAAAAAAATTGATAACGTAAATATTTTACACACATTATAGGCCACAATTTTCTTGACCTTCTTAGCCCTCTCCTCTATTGTATTTTTTTTATTGATAATATGTAAATGCCACTTGTAAATTCTGTTTAATTATTAGTATGAAATTATACCACTTTCTGTGATTTTTTATTTTGTTTTCATAAAAATATCTCTTCTTTACAATTACCCTTATATCCTTTTATACCTTGAACTCCCACTTTTACCGACTGTTGTTGCTGTCATCTTTCCATCATAATCTACTTCGTTTCCAGCAATTGTTCGATATTTTAAAGTTTCTTTTCGTCCAATATTTGCGTGCAGGATTATGATTTGCTGAGACCGTAACACACAAAGAAATTTTAGAATTGGTCAAATCTTCAATTGTTTGAATGGTAATGAAGCCATCCAACTCTTAGAAACAATTTTGGCTGCCTTCATTACGGTTCAATGACGTCATAACTGTCAAACTTTATTGACTAAATATATGGAAATTTGTTTGACCAAAATTTTTGACACTCGAATGTGTTTAGTAGATAATTGTCTCTGGGAATCAAAATAATGGTTTAGATGCATTTATATCATAAAATGCAGGTATAAACTGCAGTTAATTTTCGTTCCTTCGGAAACGATATAAACAATAAAGAAAAAAAAACTTGGACACCATTAGGCTGTAAACACGCTATTATCAGTATATAATTGTGAGTTTAACTCAGATAGATATTTCCCGCAGTTTGTTTGTCAGTAAATGCAATAAACGCGCATTCTCTTTTCTACAATTTGTTGTTCTAAGTTAGTAAGGCTGTCGTGTACGTGTATTGAAAAAATTCACCTGTGGTGTGTACATGGGTGTGTATAGCTGTATTGTTCTGTATACTCCCTGTTAGCCATATTACCATTAAAAAAATCCGCATCCTGTGATGGTTTCGTTTTTTGGACCTGAGCGTCGCGGAAGTGGCCTCATTTTGTGTTTGCGCCGTTTTGACCATTTACGTTAGATAAACGGACCTTCGATTTTTTTTTATTTTTTAGCCTATGGAAATTTTGTTGTTGTTTTGGTTTTGTTAAGAATGATCGATGTTGACCGTGTGCACCTCCCGAAGCCATTAATACTCATAAAAAAAGTAGTTGTAATCCACTTTCTCGTCTTGTGGAAAATTATAGTGTTAAATAAAACGCAATTTTTGCCGCTTTAAATCGCGTGAGCTTGTATATACGAAATTTGGCAAGAATTTGTTTTGAAAATATTTTATTTTGCAGTGTTTTGGTCCGCTTAGAAAGTCTGTATTGTGGTTACTGCCAGAACTTTATTAAAAATGAGCGGAGCACATTGGAATGTTGATAAATACAGGACCGAGTTTGAATGTGACGAACATTGGGAACTGCGAAGGAAATTTCTGATCGCTCATCATGACCAGTTCGCAGAAGACGAGCTGGTGTGTTTAGCACAGACCTTCACAAACATAGAATTTTTAGGATGCAGGTAAGTGTCAAAAAAATTTAACTTTGTAAATTCTGATGAAAATAATTTTTGTGGAGGGGCTAATTACCACCAGAGACTCGTCTGAAGAAAATGTTTAAATACAAAATACCTTGTTTTATTTATAGGTATATTCATACAATATCATAATACTACGGTATATTTCCTTTAAAAGTTAAGGATTTTGACAGAGGGGAGGGCTATGAAGACCAGGGAAATTGTGGGTTCATATACATAAACATGAAAAAACACTAACAAAATTGGTAATTATTAAGTTTAGGGGCTTTTCTGAAAAATACAAAAAAATTCAAAATTATGATATAATTCCACTCTACTAATCACGTAGAACACGAAGTTACGGATGCCGTAACAATATGCATGCTTCATTATTTTACCAAAGTTGTGTGTGATAACATGCGACAATTTCGGGGGATACTACGAAGCAGGTAAATCACTGTGGCCCTATGCACTTGTTGTGTCTCATGCTTTGGAAAGCAGAGTGGTGAAGATTTTTCCGTGAAATTACAGTTATTTTGGCAATTTTTTGGGATAATGGTAGGGCAGGGTGTAAATGTAAATAACAGCGGCTTTTCCCAAAAGAAAAATATAGAAAAGTAGTATATTTAGACAGTACTAATTACACAGAACACGAATTTACTAGCGCATTAACGTATTATGCTCACAAACCACAAAAACGATAGTGGTGAGGTCTATGAGGATCAGGGAAATTGTGGGATGAAATCACTCTAAATACACCCACAAGAAATAAAAAAAACACTGTAATTATCCAGTTTAGTGGCTTTTCTGAACCAAACGTCCTAGACCAACAAAAGTAGCATTAATGAGTTCTGCACAGCTTACCTTGTTCATATTTGAGTGGGGGTCAAGTTAAAGGTAATTTTTTACTTTAGGGGCTTTTCTGAAAATAAGAAAAAAAACTCCAGAAAGTGGTATATTTCGACTCNGTGTTCTACGTTATTAGTAGAGTCGAAATATACCACTTTCTGGAGTTTTTTTTCTTATTTTCAGAAAAGCCTCTATAGTAAAATTTTACCAAGTTAAAATAGGTAGAACGTATCAAATAAAATAGTTTAAAATACCAGTAATCCGCTTGTTTGTGTACTGCGGGCGCCATGACTTGTGGTGACGTCCTAATTCCTGTCATTACCGTATTGGCTTCTGGGTAATTTACATCACCATGATGCGTTGTTAACGGAAAATTTTGAAATACTCTTGCAGCCATTGCGCCTTTGCTGGCATTAGTTGTCCTAATCCAGCGGATTTAAAACAGAGAAAGCTAGTAGAAGTGCTTTTGTGCGTTGTATTAGTCTATTAACGAGTGCTTCAGTGCGTAATATTCAGCTATGAACTAGTGCTTCAGGTGTTATAGTCATGTATGTGGCATGTTAGTGGAACATGGTGTTTCGTCGAGTGATGTAAGGTTGAGTTGGCCGTTGACAGAGGAATTCTACCAGCCGCCTAGGTGAGTTAATTGATATTCTTTTGGTGTGTTTTATGGTTTCTTAGAATCACTAAAATCCTAAATGCGTAGTTTAGGGTAAAACCCCAAAATCCTACTTTTGTTTAAAACCCACAACCCTATGTTAGTTTAAAACCCTCAAAACCCTAGGTTACTGTAAACTCCTACAATCCAAGGTTAGTTTAAAACTGTAAAATAGGGATTTACTCATCGTAGGGTTAGGTTCTGTTAGGTTAGGTGGGCACATTTTATGAAATTGGTCATACGTTAATGACCCTAGTATATTCGTGTTCTGCGTAATTAGTAGAGTGTAAATATATTACTTTGTGGGTTTTTTTTTTTACAGAAAAGTCCCCAAACTGGATAATTACAGTATATTTCCACTCTACTAATTACACAGAATATGACTATACTAGGGGCATTAACGTATTACCAAGACAAACCACAAATACGATAGTGGTGTGGGCTATGAAGATCAGGGAAATTGTGGGTAAAATCATTAAAAATATATCCACAAAAAATACAAAAACACCTCAATTTAACATTTGTACATCTTTAATCTAACCTAGGATTGTAGGGTTTTAATCTAACCTAGGATTGTAGGGTGTTAATCTAACCTATGATTTTATTCTAATCTAGGATTTTAGGGTTGTAAAGTAACAGTAAAACATACCGGAAGTATATGAATTAACTCACCTAGGTAGGCGGCGGGTACAATTCCATTGTCCTCTGCCAATTCAACTACCGTCTCACATGATTGGTACATTACCTCAACATGACCTACTAAAAACGTTAAAGGTCATGGCCAAAACAACCTTAATTCTATAAACTGGCAAACCCAAAGAAGCAGTCGTACCCTCCATTCTTCAGTCACAAACCTTCACACAATCGGGTTCGGACGTCGCGAACCACGTGCACACAATACTCCATTCACAGTGAACCACACAGTATGCCATATACCGGGAACTAAACACATAACACGTCTGTGTCGACAGCATTACATGGCTGTTCAACATGGCGTCCAACGTAAACAAAGCGGCCGAACTGCTCGTATTTTGTCTATTTTATTTAGTACGTTCTACTTATTTTACCATTACACCCTCCTCAATATTAAAAAGGTAAGCTGTGCAGAACCCATTTATGTTATATTTGTGGGTCTACTATGTTTCCTTCAGGAAAGCTGATATTCTATACAATTACTGTGGAAGTGATGAACACACACTTTTGTTAGAAAACCAAATCCATAATTAACATGAATTCCTCCTTGCACCCGGCAGTAAGGTTGGAAAGAAACCGAGATTTTTTGATAAAATCCAATCTAGATGGGTTTTTTTGTGTTTTCAAGAAAACCCCACAAATCCCATTTTTCTGGGTTTTTTTCTAATTAATGCATGTCAAGATTTTGTGTTTTGGAGATATAAATAAAATTTGCCCTTTGTTTACATTTCGCACTGACACTTATATTGGTAAATATTACGAACTCCAATGTTTACATCTGCTAGTTTAATATTTTCTGTTTGTTTACATTCTAATTGTTGCTAGAAATGGTTATCACAGTTTTATTTTAATCATCTGACATTAATTTTTCTGAATTGTAAATAATTTAATGTTTTAATGTCACAGATTTATGTAATTTCTGGATTTGGTAATTATTAAGAATAGGGGCTTTTCTGAAGAACACAAAAAAAAATTCAAAATTGTGATATATTTCTACTCTACTAATCATGTAGAACACGAATATACTAGGAGTGTAGCTTTAAAATAAGTACAACATATAAAAAAAATTGAACAAAATTGCAAAATAAGCATTTTAGCCAGTTTGTTTAAGTTTCTGAACGAAATGTCCTAGACCAACAAAAGTTGCATTAATGGGTTCTGCACAGCTTACCTTGTTCATATTAGAGAGGGCGTAATGTTAAAATAAGTATAACATATTAAAAAAAACTTGCTAAATATGTTTGTTTACGTCTTTTAACATCAGAGGAATTATACCAGCCTTCTACCTAGGTGAGTCAATTTACCTTATTTTGGTGTGTTTTACGGTTTCTTTAAATCCCTACAATCCTATTTTTGTAGTTAAGTGTAAAACCCAAACATCCTAGGTTAGTGTAAAACCCTACAATCCTAGGCTAGTTTAAAATTAACACAATACGGGTCATACAAATTTTCCTGGTAACCATTCTAAGGTAAACATGATTCAGTTTAGTCTGGAAGAGAGTTTGGATGAACAAAATTTAAATCACGAAGGGCTAGTCCAAAAGAGCAAATTTTTCTATTCTTCAAATAAAAAGAAGGGGAAAAGATTTTTGCCAGGATACTGCTGGAATGGTAATTCAAATAATTCCAAGAAGAAGGGTAACAAGGACACATCACCTAAACCAAACGCTTACGTACATTCTGATGGGACTGTTTATGTTTTGCACAATCACAATAATTCTAACCCTTCACCAAGCCAAAATCACCCAGCTTCTCCTGATAGCAAACATAAAGGGAATAATAACTCAGAGTTTTTGTAAATGCAACCTATGGGTATGATGCAACCTGGTTTTGGAGTGTCAGTAGCATCATCTATGACATTACAAACTTATGATCAGGGGAAAAAACTTTTTCCGCAATGGCAGGTGGTGCCAAATTTCTCCACACCACCTCCTGCCCTTCAACCTCAATATCAGTCTACCAGTAATCAACAAGGTTACTTTCAAAGGAACGAGCCTTTGAATCCTTTGGCTCCTGTGTTTCAAACTTCTGCTCAGGGGTAATCCTTTCACCTCAACACAGGCTGGAAACCCTTTCAACCCTAAAGAGAAGTTAAACTAGACGGTTGGCAGTGAACATCTCCAAGCGCTGACCCAGGGAGATGGCTTTGTGGGGACGAAAATTGATATTACCACTCCAGAAGTTGTTTGTACTTGTACAAGTAAACCTGTTTGCACTTCGGCTGTTTTATCTCTAATTTTAGACAAAACAGAGAGAGAATTTCTGTTAAGGGAGGTTAATGAAGAGTTGCCCAACTTATGAGTTTCTGTGTGTCCTGAATTAAATGTATGTGTTTGTGGTATAACTGTACCTACCCTACTTGACAGTGGAGCTGAAGTTAGTTGTGTTAATGAGGAGCTTGTTAGTTAAGCAGATTGAAATTCTCGGACACAAACTTCCAGTTTTCCCAGTACTTAGGTTAAAGATAATGGGCGTAACGTCTAGAGCAAGTCTTGTAGTTAGTAAGCAGACGATACTGACTTTAGATTACTTGGGACCTAGGAAACAAGCAGCGGTACTGATTTTCAAAGGTTTGGCTAAACCACTTATACTTGGTACAGATTTTTTGTCACAGTTTGGCATAATTTTGAACTTTGGAGGCTGACTGATAACTTCTCCTGACACTAACATAACTCTACCTGTCCCAGAGCAGCGGCAGATATCTGATAGCATGGTTTGTTTGTTAAGTAATGATGTAAATTTTTTCAGCTATCACAAGAACCTAAAAGTCCTGTATCTTTGTCTGTTTCGGAAGAAATTAGCAATGTTGTTGCATCAGATACTACTGTATCTGACTTACAGAAATGTCAACTGTACAGTATGCTAAGTATACACCAGCAATGTATGTCTGAAGTACCGGGGAGAAATTTATTGTATCAGGTAAAAATTAAAGTCTTGGACAATATTCCATTTCACAAGAAAGCGTATCCTATAGCTGCTAAGTATCTGTCAGAGGCAGAAGAGTATCTCAATCTGATGTTAGACTGGAACATAGTGTAATGCAGTGGCTGAGTTTACACGTGTGACACTGGGAGAAGAGTGCAAAGGCTTTGCAAGAGCGTATGTTGATGACATACTTATTACTTCGCAGTCTTTTGAAGAACATATAAGGCATATATGTATAGTTATTCTAAACTAAGAGTTGCTGGCATGTTAGTGAAGATATGTAACTCACTCTTTTGCAGAACTGAAGTACCTTTCTTAGGTCATATTTTAACTAGTGAATGCATTCGCACTGCACCTGAAAAACTACAGGCAATAATGCAATTTCCAGTACCTTCTAATACTCGTCAGTTGAGAGCATTCCTAGAAGTATTAGGATTTTACAGCAACTATTTGGACAGAATCCCAAAAATAGCTGTTCCTTTATTTTCTCTGTTGAAGAAAGGACACGTGAGGAATTGGACCACAGAACATCAGGAATCTTTTGGCCAGTGAAGGCTATCTTTTTGACAGAACATAGGATTTATCATCCTGTGCAAGTGTGAGAGTTTCTACTGTATACTGACACTTCTACTTATGCCCATGGTGCTAAGTTGGCACAACTAGATGACTGTGGAACTGAGAAAACTGTTGCGATGGCTAGCATGACTTTAAACAGTGCTGAAAAAAATTATACGGTGACTGAAAGGGAAGTTCTAGCTATTGAATGGGCACTACAAAAGTTCATAGATCTCTTACTCTGAGAGAAAATGAAGTTGTTGATGGATAACCAAGCATTAACTTGCTTGAAGTCTGGTAAGGCATTTGGAGATTGTTTGACTTGTTGGTTACTACTGCTTCAAGAGTACAACTTGGAAGTGCAGTACATCAAAGAAACTGAGAATGAAGCTGCTGATTTGGTAAGCAGGATACCCGATGCTAAACCTGATTTTCTCAGACCACTTAAGGGTATGCGAGAGTTCGTAGTAGCCAGTATAAATTCCTCAGTCATAAAAGCCAGCAAACCACTTAATAAGATCTTACAACAGTTACCAGTGATGCAAGACCATGATGTGTTCTGCCAAAAGGTTAATTCCNAAAATTCAAAATTGTGATATATTTCTACTCTACTAATCATGTAGAACACGAATATACTAGGAGTGTAGCTTTAAAACAAGGACAAACTACAAGTTCTACCACCGGAGGGTAAGATCCACTTAATTTTCTGCTTGTCAGAAGAAGGAATTTAGTTTTATCATAGTAATAGCTATGCAAATATTGAAGTAATTTGGAAACCGGTTATACCACTGTAGTATATGAGGACATGTAGAAGCTAATAAATTGTGTGGTACTTTGAAGTGATTAATGTATTGGTCAAACATGCAACACAACATAAGGGATGTAACGTCATCATGTGACTTGTGTCAAAAAGCCAAACAACCAGTTGAGGATTTGCAAAATGCATTACAGCCTATTCTCCCTTCTAGGCCTCTACAACTAGTGTCAGTTGATATTTTTGGTCTGTTGCCAAGGGCAAAAGCAGGAGTGAGATACCTGTTTGTAATGTTGGATTTATTTTCTAAGTGTACGAAGCTGTATCCACTGGTACAGTTAATGCAAAGACTTTACTAGCAAAATTAAAATTGTTCATTGCTGAAGTAGGCAAACCAGTGTGTATTTTGTCTGACAAAGGAAGTCAATTTACCAGTAAGTTACGGCAGAGAAGGCTGTGTCAGCTTGAAATTATTTCTACTACTATTTCTGTTTAACATTCTCAAAGTAATCCGGTAGAAAGAAGCATGAAGACACTGGGAACCATGCTTCGCATCTATTATCATGTTGCACAACAGAGTTGGCAAGACAAGATAAGCCTAATTGAATTGGTAATTAATCACACTGTACATTTATCCACAGGGTATACTCCGTATGAGGTCCTCAAATGTCAGCGCTCGGATAGTTTTCTTAAAGACGTTCTACCTGACTTGACGTATGTCTAACATCTGAAGATTCGAAGAAGATACGCCAGGAAGTAGAACATTTAGCTAGGAAACGCCTGTTTACTGCAACTGAGAGCCGCAAGAAACATTGCAAGACTAGTAAGTTATGCAAGTTTGAGCTAAACGACCTAATTCTACAAAGAACTAACCCAGTCAGTTCATTTTGGGAAAATGTTGCAAATAAATTAATTTTTTTATTTGAAGGTTATAGGTGTAACGCGCAATAATTGTTACAAGTTGTCTACTCTTGAAGGAAGGAACTTCAGTGGGCAAGTATAATATCACACAATTGAAACACTATCGAAAACCCTGTATTGAAATCTGAATCACCCTGCAAAGGCTGAATATATAGTCAATGTGCGACTAGCCTATGGTACTTGTAGATAGCTTGTCCAGGAGATGTATCAAGCTTATCAACAGTCTGTAAGATGCTTATTGGGCTGTAGTAATGTCCTACAATGTGAAAAGTTTTGAGTTATTATGTTCAATACGGTCTAGTGTTCTTATGTTGTTATTGTTATTAAAGGGTCTTATGTTTGTGTGTTATGTTGCGAGGGTACTTTGTCTTATGTATTTGTGTGTTTGCAACTGACAATATGTGTTGTTTGCCAAGATGATGATTGCTCACTTATTTCTCAAAGGATCTACAAGCTCTACATCACTTCAAATAACACGTTATGGACGTCAGAAATGTTTAATATCCTGTTTTCAATAAAGAAACAACAGGAGCTTGCAGTAAAAAATTGAGTGACAAAAACATTGCAGAATTAATAACAAAAATAGAAAATTGGGGGGTTGAAATGGAAAAGAATAAGTTAGGAAAGGTTTCAACATTAACTGCCGCAAGTAAGGATATTAAAAAACGACAATGAAGTTAGTACTGGTTGTGACGATATAAGTAGAGGTTAAAACTCAGGGGAGGAATTCAGAAGTTGTTAATGGTCGCTCAGTTCCGTTAAGAGAAAATCAATTGCTGAGGCAGATAGATAATTTTGAAAAGGGTGTACCTAATGGTTGGGAAGTCAGTACGTCGAGGAGAAATGTAAAACAGGAAGGGAGACTTCTGGTTAGGGGGGTTTAACCAAAAGGTTATAGTGAAGTAAAGCTGCGATTGGGATCAGCTGTTAAGTTGCAACAGGCGAAAGTTGCTGAGAGCAGAGTAAAATGTTATATTGTGAGTAAGTGAAATACTATGTGTTCAGGAAACTTTTTGAAAGGAGAAAACAAATATTGAAACCAAGGGTCAGAAAAGTAGTGAGAAAGAAGAAAACGAATGAGGGGTAGATTTAAACAGTAGGGAAGAGAAAGGTTGTGAGGAAAAAGGGAAGGAAATGGAGAGACAAAGTGAGAATGTCAAGGAAAAGGAAAGAAAGAAAAAATGGTAAAACAGACACACTGCAATTTAGATTACTAAGATATATTCTTAGTAATTTTGTTATACCTTTTTTTTAATACTTCGATTATACAATAAATTATTAGTATAAATGTTTAATAATAGGATGAAGTAACAGCAGTGCAGTACAAGAGTGTTTCTGTTTAAGAACATTGAATCATCATATATTATAATATGCAGTAACTTGTAGTTATTCAGTGCAACTTGAAACCAAAGATGGAATATTGCATTTCTGGAATTGCAGATGCATTTGTAAAACATTTAAGAAAATTTATTGTTAATGTTAGAGATTATGTGTGGTTATTTTTTATTTAGATGGCAGTGAAAAAAGTATCGCTGTCACCTGGAAGGCCAAAACTTTATATATTACGCACTGACAGCATTCCTGCTCATTTACGTAGTATTGTTTTTCTGTGTCCGATAGGTCTGTACTCGCATATCTTATTATCTGACGGGGTCCTCCTGGTATAGTACTGCTCTTATTCCTATGCCACTTGCATCAGTTTGATGGATCAGTGGTATAGTAGGGAAGGGGTGACATAGTGGCTGAATGTCTTTAAATTGCGCTGTCACTGTCTCAAAGGCGACCTTGTTTCCATCCACTGTTACAACATGGCCTGGGTGTTTGATGCGATCCTCAGGGCTGTCTAGAGGTAGCTCAGATCCCATTGGCATGGTGACCTCAGGCTCCCTCCCCATCATCATAATTTTTGTCCTTAAAACTGTTCAATTCTATATATTAGACATTTGAGAATTTTATATGGCTCATTTTACACACTTTTAGAGGAAATTAAAAAGACATGCAAAAATGAAGTACTTGCATTACAATCTACAGAAGGGCTTTTCTTGCCTTTTTCAAAGCAAAAGTATGGATTATTTCCTGAAAGTCTAACCCACGGACGAGCTGGAATTCAAAAGCCAAAGTTTCCAAATACGACAACCTTTCTTGAGTTATAGTAAAGCACAATTTCTTTACTCTTGCTAGGAGACTAAAAGATTTCTCCGCCTTTGCAACAGTAAAAGTAGGGGTGCAAAAATATTTGCAATGCAATGCAGACACTGGAAAAAACACTGCCAAGTTTATGCCTGGTCAAGGTATTCAGTAGCTCGAAAGGGGTAAGGTCAGGTTGAATGGCTCTGAGATGGTCCATTTTGTCAATAATTATTTCAGAAATATCATGCTCATGAACGTTTGATAAGATTTGTGTCTTTTTACGCATTTCTTCATTTGGCATTGTTGGTTACTTCCAAAGAAAGTTGAACCTTTTGTCGATGTCTTTCAAAGCATATATCGGATGCTGAGATTGGCCAGCACGCTATCCAACAATGTGAAATAAACATTCTGTTAAAAAATATCTTCAGGATTCTCTTCATTTATTTCGACTGACTTATCTGCAAGCAGTTTTCCTTTTTGACATTTTATGTTTTCCCACTCACAAGTTTTATTCCTGCTAAAATCGTAGGTTGCAAACTAGTTGAGAGATGTCCTGATATCTTAATCAATAGTAGCTTCCCTTGCCGGAATAACAGTGTTTACATAGCTGATCTTGGTCAGCACTTTGAACCATATGGAAGATATCAACACGCATTAAAAAGAATTAATGCACTTTTCTATACCCTTTACATCCACCATTGTCTCGGCTGTCATATTAAGACACTTCACTTCACTTGCTTTCATTGTGCCTGGAAGATGGGCAGCAAATGGCTTAACACAGTCTACTCTAGCAGACCATTGAGTGTAAGACAACTAATGAAGAGAGCACCCGATGGCATTTTGAAGAATTTCCCAGCGTTGCAGACTTGAACTGAAAAGGTTATAGCATTTCTGAGAACACTGAAAAATGTGAAACTTCTGGGCAAGATTCGGCAGCTTCTGTCCCTGCGAAATTAAAGTTGTGGCAGGTGCACTGACAAAATAAAGCCAAAGAGTAATTCCTAAGAAGCAGACTCTGAGCCCCTTTGTATTGTCCTTTCATGTTAGCGCAGTTACCATACCCTTATCGTTGACAGTCACTCATTGGTATGTTGTGTTTTGATATTGTAGATCGGACGAGTTCAGCAATTGCTTCTCCTGTCTTGGAACTGCAGTCTACAAAACTCAGAAACCTCTCGTGAACCTTACAATACGACTGATCATTTTCGGTGCACAGTTTAAGGTAACGAAGAATGAATACAGTCAGTTCTTTGCGAGCTAAATCAGGCGTTGCATCCACAATAATTGCATAATACTTCACTTCTTCTCTTTCCTTCAAGATGACTTGAGCAACACACTCGGCACAGCACTGTATAAGTTCATTCTGGCATTCTGGAGACAAATAATGTACTTGTAACCTTTTGTGAGCATCTTGTGACAGTTTGACCTTGGTCAGATGTTATTGTAATATTGGATCATAGTGGCTTATAAGTTACAGGATACCTAAAAAATTGCCATTCCTTGTGGTTCCCACTAGACGACTGTCGCCTCTTGGTGCCAAACGTGTCTCGCCTAAGAAGAGTATGGCGTCTAAAATCCTTACAAGAATTTTCCTCCATTTTTCTGCTTCACCTTTTACTGTTCACTCTGCATCATATCTACAGACTTATTGTCATGAAGACGCCTTTCCACATTTCACCATTTAATGTAACAACTTCTGTGACTTACACTGTCTTCATGTTCTGGTATACGATTATAAAGTTTTTTTACAGTTTTTCCTAATCGTATACCCAGCGGGACACGCTAGTGAAGATCACTGTTAAAATGGAAGTTATTTTGCAGAATAGTCTGCAAGGAAAGCAAATTAATGCTTTCATATTATTGCTCCATACAAGCCAGTCTCTAGGAATCGTTTGGCCATTTTTCATCGTTAGTTGCAGAATAGAAAGAGGAAAATCATGACTGTCCTTATATGATGGAAATGGTGAAGAGTTAAGAGAGGCACCTAGTAGGACAGGCCGTTCAATTTTATCTAATGTAGGCACCAACTCATTAAGCAACCCTGTCAAACTTTGACTCGGGGTCTCTTCTTATTCCTCTCCTGTTCAGTTGCTTATTTTCATCACTACTGCAACTAGCATGAGAGTGTTTAAGAGAAACATCTTGCTCCGGTTGGTTTGAAGTAACGGCAACAATATTTGAAGAGATGAGTAAAGCAGGGCTGTCACCAGAACAGTCCTGTTCAACAGTGTCATTCTTCATTGACTTCTGATAGGAAGAAATGTTTCGCTCCACTCCAACATGATACTCACCATCCTCTGAAACAAGTTTCTTACTTTTTCAAAAAATCTCATGACGTCAAGATTAGATTGACCTTTCTTGACTATTTTATCTCACTTTTTTGTGCCTCAGATTTATGGTGCTGTTGACAACTCATTTTCGTATATCATGGGGAAACTTGAAAAATAACATATCCTGTGTACCATACACATTTAATACCTTTAATACCGTAAAGGGTGTTACTTGCTGACAGGGTGGATGACGTTGACATATATATATATGTGTGTATTTATGGGTATGTGTGTGTATATATATATATATATATATATATATAAAGAAATTATATTAAAATTTCCTTTTAAATTAACAAACTGTTTCAGATACCCAGTACTAATGAACATTTGAAACAGGTCGCTGAAATGGGGAAAAATTTAAATATTAAAATAATAAAAACTGTCACAAAGTCACCCCAACCCGTCACAAAGTAACTCCCATTTACTGCATATAGCTAGCTACTTTTCACAAAACAGAGTGCAACAATCACTGGCTAAGAGACATACAGAACACAGGACTCCCACTCACTGATTGTGGTGCAACAACATTTATACTCAACGCAAAGGACTAACTTGGACTCTCTCTGCTTCTGCTACCAATGTTTTCCTTTTGTTTCTTCCCAACAATAGGAAAACAGAGTGTTATTAGAGAAATAAAGTGGTATTTGTTTCACCACTCAAGTAACCTACATAACTCGTGCCAGAAAATCATGGTCGTTTATCAATATTGCATATGAAGTTACACATAAACACAAATCATGAAACTGCTGAAAAATTCCCTTTCTTAGTTATTTTGAATGATCTTATTTTGGTTTTCCTCTGTCATATTGGCTCAGTATAGATATTTTTAGGTTTTCAATTTGATTACATGAAAGACATTAAGGTTTTAAATGCCTTAATAGTAAATTACTTGAGACACTTTGTTTAATTAGCAAAGCAGGACAGCGATACGGAAGTATTTTATACACACTTATGCCATTTATTTATTATAAAATATAATGTGACAAGATTTCATCATGCAAGGAAACAAATAATCTTTAAAAAGTAACATTTAATCTGAAAATTGTAGCCTTTTGCATGTGTGCAAAATTATTTTGTGGTTGTAATCTATCAATAAAAGTGTAAAATGCATGCCAAAACACAAGAAATTGAGAGTTGACAAACTTTCACATTGCATTCTTGTGTTTTGCATAACACGTTAATTGAATTTTTGGTAATTATCCAGAGTAGCTGCTTTTCTGTAAAAAAAAATATAAAAAACCCCTGAAAAGTGGTATATTTCAATTCTACTAATTATACTATTCTACTAGTATACAGATATACTAGGGGCATTAACGTCCGACTAATTTCGTAATATGTGCCCACCTAAGCCAACTGAACTAACCCCACGATGGGTGAATCACTATTTTACATTTTTAAACTAATCTAGGGTTGTAGGGTTTTAAACTAACCTAGATTTGAGGGTTTTTAACTAAACTAGGATTGTAGGGTGTTAATCTAACCTAGGATTGTAGGGTTTTAAACTAACGTAGGATTTTAGAATGTTAATCTAACCTACGAATTTAGTCTAATCTAGGATTTTAGGGATTTAAAGGAACCGTAAAACACACAGATAGAATATGAATTAACTCCCCCAGGTAGGCGGCGGTTACAATTCCTCTGTCCACGACCCATTCAACTGTCGTGCATCTGACCTCAATCCACAAAACACTACAATCTAATAAAAAATCCAAGTAATACCCGCAACATAGGCGAATATTATGCACAGAAGCACTCGTTCTTGCACTCTCAGTTTTTAAATCTGTCGGATTCGGACGTCACAAATTGCGCCCGCAACAACACACACCCACGCTGTATCGCATCTGAACAGCAACTGAAATTCCATGACGATAACGTCAATGACCCACAGCCAATAAGGTGACTGCACAATGCCGAAAATCACCGATAATCATGGCGTCCGACGTAAACAAAGCGGTGGGCTGCTCGTACTTTTAACTATTTTATTTAATACGTTCTACTTATTTTAACTTTCCACCTGTATATTAACAAGGTAAGCTGTGCAGAACCCATTAATGCTACTTTTGTTGGTGTGGTACGTTTCCTTCAGAAAAGCCACTACTCTGGATAATTACAAATTTTTTTAAATAATATGCATTCAAATTTTAACATTTTGCGTTCTTTACCTACTTTAAAATTATGGCCTAAGTGGGGTTTTATGTCTATATCACACTCCACTAGTCACCCATCGCAAGTAACTTAGGCAGTGTTCGAATAGTCAATATATACTACTTTGCATATACTTCATATATGTTCATCAAGTTAGTAACTTCATGTATTAGCCGTAGGTGAAGCCTCTTCATAATGCATACTATATTAGTGATTCGGACAGTGTTAGCAAATACTAGTGATTTCATACGTATCGAAAAGTATATACAAGGAGGAAATTCAGACACAGTCTTTGCGTTCATAGCAGGATCTAAAGCATTCACTACAATATTTTACACAAACTGACCTGTTAGAGGCATCAAAGCAATATGAGTTCACATCCACGCACACTTCGCTTTGAAGCCAACAAGATTGATAATATCACAGTTTAAACAGACAGCATCAAAACATTCTCCAAAACCAACACCACATGCACGCACGCAACGTAAACCCAACCTTCTCGACATGATTACCATAAGCAGTGAAACATGAGATGTAAGCATCAGTGCTGCTATCAAACCAAGAACTTCAAGTTGGGAGCTACTGCGACAGTGTGTGAATGCAAAATTGAACACACAACATAAAAAACACGATTCTGTGTAAAATAAGTTATGTAAAAAAGCGTGTTATATATTACCAGAAAAATACTAGCTCTGGTATGCCCAAATAAGAACCATAACAATTAAAGAAATGCTGGGGCCCCTCAAAGAGCTTGGACCCCCAAAGGGTTCGGACCCTGTTGCTTCAACATCGCAAGCAACGCCCTCTCGTCATGCCTGGCGATCCAGTCCGAAATGACACTTCCCCCAGCATGCAGGTAAGCTCATGTATGGCCAGCCTTTCTAACACCAGGCTCAGATGGTATTTATGATCTTTCCACGAATCGGAGTATGCACAATGATCTCGTCCAAGTATGTGAAGCAGAATTTTCCAGCGTAGTCTACTAACACATCTGATGACATTAATTTCTGGAAAGTAGCAGGTGCGTTCTTTAGTCTGAAAGTCATTACCTGGAATTGTAATGACTCCATCTGGCATAGTAAAAGCAGTATATTTTTGTGTCTCAGTTGCCATGGGAATATGCTAATAGCCGCTCTGCAAATCTGAGGTGGAGAACACTTTCACCTGCCCTAGGTAATGTAAAGTGTGAGCCATGTTTACTGATGGTGGGGCTGCATCACATGTGATCTCATTCAAGTCTCGATAGTCTATGCAGAATATCAATTTCTCTCCTTTATTTGGACTATCACTATGCGGCTTTTATAGGGTGAGTTAGCAGCCTACTAAATGCTACAACTTGCTCGGTAATTATCTGCAGCCTTTCAGGGGAGGGTTGGTTTTGATGAACCCACACGGGTCCGTCTGTTTTGAGTAATATCTCACATTGGCAGGTCCAAGTTTGGCATAAGGATTCGCGTTGTGTGAAGACATTGGAATATTGTTATCGCCTGCAACTACTCCATTATCCCTCCCCATTTAGGTTATGCTGCACTGCCTGGCACTCAAATTTGGGTTATTCAGTTTCTTTCACCAAGTGACTCTGTCTACCCTTAAATTCAAAGACACCCTCATGATCGTACAACCAAGGTTGTCCCAGGATCACATCTACCAATAAATCACCAGATACCAAAAAGAGGTCCTGCTCGACTTCACCATTGTCCAATGTAACCGGAAGGTGGATTTCTCCGACCAGGGGAAGATATACCCCACACTGGGTGAGCTTGACTGTTTCCCCCATCAGGCAGAATTCATTTTGTTCTTCTGGCGTGAAGATTAAGTTCCAAAGTTAGCTGAAGCAGCCAAGTTGGGTAGGGTCCGCTGTTCATATTCCCTGACTAGAATAACAACATTAGATGCATTGCCCCATTCCCTGGGGTCTGATGTACTTAGGGAGTTTAATGCTTTCATTTCTTTAGGGACCCTTTCTTTAAATTCCGTGGCTACTGAGGGCCCTTGACGGAGCTGGTTTTCTCGTTTCTCTGTCGGCTATACAGTGTGTTGGTTGGGAAATCATTCTTTTGTACTGCAGCTACCCGAGGTTGGGTGGTGGTGAACTCCAATTTCCAATGGTTTGTTGCCTGCCATAACCCAACATTCTTTCCCTTTGACAGGTTGGGCTCACGGTTGGAACTTGTTACCTGGGTTGGGAAAGTCCCTGGTTGTAATTCTGAACCGTTCTGGTTTATGATCTCTTTCAGCACATTTAGTCCTTCAATATAGTTCCTCCATGTGTCTAGGTTTGGGCCCCCTTTAGGAAGGCCCTTACCTGGCTGTGCAGCAACTCAACAATTGGTGGAATGTTTTTGATCACTCCCTCTCTGGGTGTATTTTTTAAAAAGCTGTATTTTTCATCTAATAAAATGTTTGCTGTCGTCCTTGTCTTGCTATTTAACACGTAATTCCTTGGTCATCATAGCTATATCGGCGATTTCTCCAAACTGTGGTGTGGTCCCGTAATTCAGACCATGTTAATAAATTCTCAGTATCCTTTCCAAGTTGGCGATGTGCTATATCTACCCAGCAAGTTGCTGGTACTTCGGCTTCCTGTAATATCTCATTGTAGTTATTCATAAACAGCGTAGGGCGTTCAAACTTCTTTCCTAGGAATTCTGGTAACTGCATGGAAATCACCTGTGGGGTCCGCCTAGCGTGTATTTTCCTCTGAATATGCTGGGAGAGAACTGAATCTTGCCCTATTGCTCCATTTCAACACTGCATGGAAGTATAGGATATGCCTGCCACATCCCGTGGTTCCTCTGTCACCCCAAATGTACATTATGGAACTTGCAATTGCATTCACTGCACTTACTATAGTGATGTCCAGTCCCCTCACATTGTTCGAATGCACAGCATCTCAGTGCGTTCTGACATTTCTCACATAAATAGGACACACTGGGTACCATATCTAATTCTTCTTGCCATCCTAGACATACTTTATATAAATGCACCCCACAATTTGTACAGTTTATTAGTAAGACTTGTCATTCTGTTGTGCGAATTGCAGCATTGCAGGTTGTATTTCACATCATATATCCCCTACCTTCGCCTCTGCTTATTAAGCAAATCTGATCTTCTTTCCCACTTGCTCTCCTCATCCTGCCCTAGATAAGGGACATTTACAAGGAAGGAAAAAAAAAATTACTGTATTGAGCACCACTGGGTGTTTATACTGAATCCTAGAAGTCTACTAAGTGGGTCCTTAATGCCTCTGGGTATTCACATGCCCCACACCTATGGCCACCAAATGTTTTTAGCTTATTCCTCCACCTCTTTGACTATCCATCACCTTGGATCCAGGCTATTGGTAGGATGATGTCTGTTACATTTGGTGGAGCCCAAAGCTGACCCTGGCGGGTATTCAGTCTTGATCAAGGTGTCCTGCCTTACTAGTTCTTCAAGGGAATTTCCATATGGGAATTTGGTGGGGTAATCAAAGTCGTTTCCCAAAGGGATTGACGGGTGGAATCTTGCTTGCGAGAGTTTCTACCACTCCCAGTCAAACTGAGGAGCTACACTGAACCTTTCNTCTTGATCAAGGTGTCCTGCCTTACTAGTTCTTCAAGGGAATTTCCATATGGGAATTTGGTGGGGTAATCAAAGTCTAACCGCACCCTCACTAAGTCGTTTCCCAAAGGGATTGACGGGTGGAATCTTGCTTGCGACAGTTTCTACCACTCCCAGTCAAACTGAGGAGCTACACTGAACCTTTCTTCCTCGCAAATCAAGGAATAAATACTCCAGATAAACCGTGAGCGACTGTTCTCGACCCTGGTACACTGTCCCGCTTATATAAGCCAATTGCGGGAGAGCTCTCGGGGTGTCAGGGGAATCAATCCCTTGCCAATAAGATGTAATCATGGCTGGCTATCTATCATCGGTACATGCGCTGCGCTGCCCTGCGCCGGTGCTGCTACTTGATCGGGGTCAGTTACGTCTGGCTCACTTTCGCTTTCTGGCAATGGCCATGTTCGCCGAGGTGCAACGGGCAGGGGGTCATCTACCAAATACCATATTTCCATATGGGCCAAGCTCATATCACAACAGGGTATAATAGCGACGGTGACATGAAGTTATTACAAAGTGGCAAAGCAAGGTAATATGCCATTTAAATAAGGATAATTAAATTTTTTAAATTTAAGACTTGGGAATTTTGCTTATTGTGCATGGTTATTCCATGAAGAGCAGTTTGCTAACTGCTTTTCGGAACCTGTGCTGATGTAAAGAGGTGGGGCTTGCTGTGCTATAGTAATCAGTTTTTGCAGGTTATCCCTCCCTCTGGCTCCCTTGACGTAATAATTGTCTTGTTGTATCCACATTGTTTTTTTATATCACCTTTTAAAAAAAGTGTGATAAAGTAAAATATATGAAATTCCCATCTTTACTTTTGATGGGGACTTTGGGCCTGTACTAGAAAAGTTGAAATGTTATAATTTTGTTTTTCAATTTTTAATTTAAATTNTTAAATTTTTTAAATTTAAGACTTGGGAATTTTGCTTATTGTGCATGGTTATTCCATGAAGAGCAGTTTGCTAACTCCTTTTCGGAACCTGTGCTGATGTAAAGAGGTGGGGCTTGCTGTGCTATAGTAATCAGTTTTTGCAGGTTATCCCTCCCTCTGGCTCCCTTGACGTTATAATTGTCTTGTTGTATCCACATTGTTTTTTATATCACCTTTTAAAAAAAGTGTGATAAAGTAAAATATATGAAATTCCCATCTTTACTTTTGATGGGGACTTTGGGCCTGTACTAGAAAAGTTAAAATGTTATAATTTTGTTTTTCAATTTTTAATTTAAATTTTTTTTCAATTGTTAGAAATTTTTTTTATTTTATAATAATATATGTAATCATTTGTCATATCTATTGACATAAATGCCCATAAGTGACTTTTTATGTGCAATGATGCATGCGCTTCTGTAGTGGAAGAAGTAGCCTTTAAATAGTGTTTAATTAAAAACAAACACGCCCATAGCAGCAGATACATAAGTGGCGTGGACATGTATATTTGTCCACTTGAGCAGCGCGATGCATGCACGTAAAGTATTGAAGTGAATATACACCTATAATAGTAAAAGGGTTAATTTTTTTTTTATTCTCTGAATGTAATGAAATATAGAATATTTGCTGACTTAAAATACACAGAACGATGTGTGTGGTTTTCACTGTAAAGAATGTATTATGTTAAGCTCATAAAATATTTCCTGTGTTGGTAGCATTACACAGAGCACTTTGCACTTTGTTTGCAGGTATCCGCAGAAGACGATGGAGAAAGTGGCCTTCTTGGCCCAGGGGATAGTGGACGAGTACAGAGAGAAACAGAAGGGTCGGCTGCAAAGGACTTTTGTTGCAGCGTCTGATGCTGCAGGTGCCAAAGTGAAAGGTTAGTTGCAAATATTTACTATGATTTTGTTCTGCCAAATAACTTTTCCCCAAAAAATTAATTACCATAATTAGATGTAAGGTGCACTAAAATCCATTAATAAAACAGAAAACGGTTATAATGACTGTGTGAAGTGAAATTGGTGACAAACATTTCTACACATGTTAAGTATCACTAGATACAGATGTTTAGTTGTCACTGTAAAATTCAATTCAACTCTACAGAATACTCGGTATGATGTACAGTGGACTCCTTATCTACCATTTTTCAGGGGACTCTAAAAATTTTCCATAAATCCAGGATTTCAGTTGATGAGAGTTCAGATACGTACTTCAATAAAATATAACTAACCTTATTAGACTTCATGTTGAGAATAATGAAAGTTTTACATTATCTGTGAATAAAGTTTTAACTAATAAACACAATAAAAAAGGAAATAAGAAAAGTATTACTGTATTGGTCTGTACAGTAAATAATGCATTAAAAACATTTCACCTCACCTTGTTTAAATAAAGAATATAACACCATAAAATACTGTTTATAATAGATTGTAATCTGACACTGAATGCAAGCTGACTTAAAACTTTCAAACCCTCTGAAAATGAAAATGTGACACTGAATGCAAGTCAAATTTTGAATGTCCCACGTGCACTTGAATAACTGAGAGCGCCTGGAGAGGTTATGGACCGGCAGTGTGTCCACGGCGGACGAGAAGGAGGGGGAGAAGGGGAAGCCCAGTGGCAGGAGTGAAACAATGTACCCTTCCATTTCCAAACCAGTCAGCACCCAGAAGGAGGGTGCAAGCATGTCACGCTGGCTGCTAGGCGACTAGCTCCCACCCCGCCAGCCGTGTAAGTGGAGGAAACAAGCTCTGCCAAGTATCGCAGAGGACAGCCAGCTTACGCAATCCAGGCCACATGTATCTACAACATCATTGGTGATGCCGTGTTTTCGTTGCAAATGTGTAGTTAAGGTAATTAATAATATTTCATTAAAAAAAATGAATGATTTGAGACATAGACGTATAAATAAGGCAATTAAAATTTATTTCTTCATGGTCTTCAACATTCAAAACCATGTCCTCTGATCTTCCAGTACACTTACGTCTGTCGCGAGTTACGTTGCACTAGGGCTCGGTGCCTACGCATTATTAGACAACAAAAGCTGTAGAATAGGCCCTACCAGGATATCAGATTATTCAANCTAGGGCTCGGTGCCTACGCATTATTAGACAACAAAAGCTGTAGAATAGGCCCTACCAGGATATCAGATTATTCAGAAGATGCGTATCTATTGAAATTTATATAAATCCTTCAATCTTCCTGAAAGAATATATACTGTATATGAACTTCTCGCTTGGTAACACAAGTTGCTCTATGATCAAACAATTTTTGGCGACAAGGTGAGGTCAAGTATATGCTTATGGACATATCATTTTATTTGCAAAGATGCAGTCCAAAAGTTAAATTAATATTTTGTTTTAAAATCATGTTGATTTTACGCCATATGTGATTAAACACCAACTTTGTGGGGAAAAAGACCTTTAATCACAGAAGAAAACATATTTGCAAAAAATAGTTAAATTGTATTACATGACGTTTTCAGATGAAACAATTTTCTTTGATATTCTAGTGAATAGGTGCAACCATTTCGAGTGACGGATAATATTGATAAAATTTCTGCTTTAGCCATTGTGTAAGGGGTGGAAGCAAGTGCAGACGCGGCCAAGAATGAGAGAGGATGCAACTTCAGCATCTCCTCTCGAAGGCATGTTAGGGGAGGAAGAAAGGTGTGCAGCTTAGAGAGAGACAGAAAGAGGAGAGAAAAAGAGGATCCCACACACTGATTGCTAGATAACTGCATGTTTGGGGAGGGTGCATGCGAGAGTCGCCGGCACCATCAGCTAAACAGGAGAGTGCTATACAGCAGTGATAAACTGCAGCGCATTTAATATACTTCACATCCAGTTATTAGACATTTGCATAAACAACCACCATAAAAACAATTGTTGCGGGAAATATTACGTGACGTAAAGGTATTTTGATTAGGGCTGTTCCGATACCAACTCTTTGTATCTATTATCGGCCGATATTAAGCATCTAGCTGAGTCGCAAGTAATCTGTACCAGTATTGGTGCAGGTATCGGGAAATGTATATTTGATAAAAATTTTATTTCACCCCAAAAACACAACTATTACTCACTTCTAAATCAAAGCAAGTCCCACCTAATGCATTCAAATTTACTTATTTAAGGCAATATACTAATTTCCAGAAAGATTAGTACTTTAACAATATTTAAAGTTTTACTTACCTGATATAAACAAACACTGATATATAAATATATATATATATATATATATATATATATATATGGTTATAATACAGATGGATAGTAATAAATGACTGTGTAACAGTCTGGGTTCTTAGTTTCACCTGTTGTTAGCCCTCAGGAGTGAAATTCAGACCGGAGATTATAAACTCGGTTCTGCTGAACTGAAACATAAAACCTCACAATGAAGTTTCAAAGTGCGTACAGCACACTATATGTATTTACAAATAAGAACAAATTGGTCCCATAGTAAATTTATTATGATAATAATTTACGAAATATATTCGTCAACATTAAGTATCTGTCGTTCAAAATAATTTTTAACGCACAGTTATAATTTTCATATGTAAACATTGCATAGAAAAAAATGAATTTTCATAGATGTAATGCCGACATGTTACCAACACTAGCACTACTCCAATTGAATGTTACAACAAGATTCGGAAACCAGTTCATTTTGTACCACGAGTCATTGTCTCAAACTCTTAAGTACGTAGCGTAATAAATAATAGCATACAAAGCTGTGACCACGAACACCTATGCACAGTATAATATAATGTGNAATAGCATAGAAAGCTGTGACCACGAACACCTATGCACAGTATAATATAATGTGTGCAGATCTCTCTGCATGTAATAATCACAATCGCCGACTTGTATAATAACTAAAACATTGATCTTAATGCAGCAATCAGAGCGCTCATACAACCATAGTTGTAAAGTAGTACAGCAAAGTACCCATTTCCACTTTATTTAAACAATGAAGGAATACTATACGAGTTGGCTATTTTTTAACGTGTTGCTGAACTGCAATGAGTATCGGGGTTTCGGGAATTGGTATCAGAAATTAAGGTATCGGAACAGTCGTAATTTTGATTGATGCAATATCCGATTAACAACAAAAGTGGGTATTTTTATCAATATTTATATAGTAACATTGCAAGGACCACTGAAAATTAACTGTGAATACTGTTTATCGGTACTTGGATTTTTGGTACCTACATCGAGAGTCCATTGTAGTTGCTACAGTTGTAAATGTATTAAATAAATTTCCATTTTAATTATTGTTTGTAAAATAATATTACTAATAGNCTAGGGCTCGGTGCCTACGCATTATTAGACAACAAAAGCTGTAGAATAGGCCCTACCAGGATATCAGATTATTCAAAAGATGCGTATCTATTGAAATTTATATAAATCCTTCAATCTTCCTGAAAGAATATATACTGTATATGAACTTCTCGCTTGGTAACACAAGTTGCTCTATGATCAAACAATTTTTGGCGACGAGGGGAGGTCAAGTATATCCTTATGGACATATCATTTTATTTGCAAAGATGCTGTCCAAAAGTTAAATTAATATTTTGTTTTAAAATCATGTTGATTTTACGCCATATGTGATTAAACACCAACTTTGTGGGGAAAAAGACCTTTAATCACAGAAGAAAACATATTTGCAAAAAATAGTTCAATTGTATTACATGACATTTTCAGATGAAACAATTTTCTTTGATATTCTAGTGAATAGGTGCAACCATTTCGAGTGATGGATAATATTGATAAAATTTCTGCTTTTGCCATTGTGTAAGGGGTGGAAGCAAGTGCAGACGCGGCCAAGAATGAGAGAGGATGCAACTTCAGCATCTCCTCTCGAAGGCATGTTAGGGGAGGAAGAAAGGTGTGCAGCTTAGAGAGAGACAGAAAGAGGAGAGAAAAAGAGGATCCCACACACTGATTGCTAGATAACTGCATGTTTGGGGAGGGTGCATGCGAGAGTCGCCGGCACCATCAGCTAAACAGGAGAGTGCTATACAGCAGTGATAAACTGCAGCGCATTTAATATACTTCACATCCAGTTATTAGACATTTGCATAAACAACCACCATAAAAACAATTGTTGCGGGAAATATTACGTGACGTAAAGGTATTTTGATTAGGGCTGTTCCGATACCAACTCTTTGTATCTATTATCGGCCGATATTAAGCATCTAGCTGAGTCGCAAGTAATCTGTACCAGTATTGGTGCAGGTATCGGGAAATGTATATTTGATAAAAAATTTATTTCACCCCAAAATCACAACTATTACTCACTTCTAAATCAAAGCAAGTCCCACCTAATGCATTCAAATTGACTTATTTATGGCAATATACTAATTTCCAGAAAGATTAGTACTTTAACAATATTTAAAGTTTTACTTACCTGATATAAACAAACTCTGATATATATATATATATATATATGGTTATAATACAGATGGATAGTAATAAATGACTGTGTAACAGTCTGGGTTCTTAGTTTCACCTGTTGTTAGCCCTCAGGAGTGAAATTCAGACCGGAGATTATAAACTCGGTTCTGCTGAACTGAAACATAAAACCTCACAATGAAGATTCAAAGTGTGTACAGCAGACTATATGTATTTACAAATAAGAACAAATTGGTCCCATAGTAAATTTATTATGATAATAATTTACGAAATATATTCGTCAACATTAAGTATCTGTCGTTCAAAATAATTTTTAACGCACAGTTATAATTTTCATATGTAAACATTGCTTATGAAAAAAATGAATTTTCATAGATGTAATGCCGACATGTTACCAACACTAGCACTACTCCAATTGAATGTTATAACAAGATTCGGAAACCAGTTCATTTTGTACCACGAGTCATTGTCTCAAACTCTTAAGTACGTAGCGTAATAAATAATAGCATACAAAGCTGTGACCACGAACACCTATGCACAGTATAATATAATGTGTGCAGACCTCTCTGCATTTAATAATCACAATCGCCGACTTGTATAATAACTAAAACATTTATGTTAACGCAGCAATCAGAGCGCTCATACAACCATAGTTGTAAAGTAGTACAGCAAAGTACCCATTTCCACTTTATTTAAACAAAGAAGGAATACTATACGAGTTGGCTATTTTTTAACGTGTTGCTGAACTGCAATGAGTATCGGGGTTTCGGGAATTGGTATCAGAAATTAAGGTATCGGAACAGTTGTAATTTTGATTGATGCAATATCCGATTAACAACAAAAGTGGGTATTTTTATCAATATTTATATAGTAACATTGCAAGGACCACTGAAAATTAACTGTGAATACTGTTTATCGGTACCTGGATTTTTGGTACCTACATCGAGAGTCCACTGTAGTTGCTACAGTTGTAAATGTATTAAATAAATTTCCATTTTAATTATTGTTTGTAAAATAATATTACTAATAGNTGTAGTTGCTACAGTTGTAAATGTATTAAATAAATTTCCATTTTAATTATTGTTTGTAAAATAATATTACTAATAGTATTCATTTTATTTTTTCCTATTAAATTTGTGCACTTGGGGGGTACCGCCAGCAGATCAGTGAAACTTTTCCTTGTGTGATTAGTTCAGCCAATTATGGGAAAGTCCCAATACCCAATACACATCCTATGGCTGTACATCTAGCCACAAAACACTCCTGACAACAGGCCAAATCCTGAATAACTTGGCCCAACACAGGTATGTGATGCAAATGTACATGCTGAGAGGGACCTTTTGGGGAGGATTGTAGAGTGGTGCCAATGGGAAAATTGTGAATTCAGTTGTGCACGTGGCAAACGCCATGATGAGGTCACCCAAACACCAAGTTCCCCAGAGGGCTTGAACACCATGTTTCCTGTTTTGGTGGCCTGTTCTCCAGATGTTCTGGGCAATCCATGCAACGATGCATCCCATCTGAAGGGCTTTGAACTCCAGGGGAGTAAAAGGAATAGATCATTGCTATGGAGCATCTTGCCCCAGGCACAGTCCAAGTACAAGTATGTAATGGTATGAATCACATTAGGGCTATTATAACTTTTACGGTGGTTTCCACACTCAAACATTTCTGTGCCACGATCATAGGGTTGCTTGGGGAATAGTTAGCCATGGACACTCGTTGATCCAGACCCTGGGCAGGCAGCTGAATCCTGCTATGCCTTTAAGTTGTATGCACTGGAAGAGGAGGCCAAGCAGTGAAAATTGGCACTGTCGGTGCTGGGACAGCAGCATCACCATCTGGGCTGCAGCACAGACTACTTCCCCTGTCAATTCTCTAGAGACTCCGAGCCACCTCACAAGGGCTTATCAAGATCTGGTGCAGAGTTTTCATCAGTGTCCATCCTGACCCCACTGGAACGGGTGCAACATGAATTCGCTAGTAGACCTGGCCCAACGCTACCTGCAGCTAGTAAGGCAATGGGTGCAAGCTAGATTCCCTCGCAGTGAAAAGTGGGAATGCATGTGACATGAGCAAGCCGTGGCATTAGTGCACTTGTCACGAAAGCCAT
>NQII01000144.1:934369-953014 GCA_002778355.1 Clitarchus hookeri
AGGGGGGGGGGGGCTCTGGGGAGGCCAGCTCAGTCCAATGACCAGACGCAACCTCATGAGGAGCCAGTACCACATCCTCATTATTCTCCCTCCCGTAGACAAGAAAAGCTAACAACAAGCTGTATGATCTTTTTTCATGATTCACGAATCAAGGCGTATCTTTGACAAGCTGAGGTTTCATGTCCTGATGTAGTTAAGTAAAGATGCGGTTGAGGGTGTTTGATTCCTTCACAACAGAGACCAAGCCATTCTATGGTTAGGAAATAAGTTTTGGTCCAAGGTGTAAATGTCTTTTTAAGGGGTTGTGAATGTGGGTGATGCAAGAGATCTCTAAGAGTTGCTCAATTGTCTCAAATTTTTGAGTGCATTATTGTCAACATGGATGCTTTCTGATGGGTGTCATACGCATGCACAGGGGGTTAGAAATGGGGGCTGCAAATCACAAACTTTTATGAGATTAAAAATTAAAATTATGTTTAAACATATTCATAACTAATAGTCTACACTTCATTGAGCATATTTTCACTTTAGTGATAGTTTCAAACACACAGGCTGTCTAGAGAAAACACGAATTTGGCAAGATTCTTGTTTATTTTTCTAATGACATGATGCAGTGGTGCTGCAACTGCATTGCCTGTACCTCCCCTATGCTCACCCATGATTGGAGTCCTTGCAGCCCACTGGATGCTGCCATCTCCACCTACTTCTGATGTATAGTCACGAGATGTTTGCTTCCTTTTCATCTCCTATGGCTTGGTGAGAGGTGTCCAGCAAGTGGCAAATGTACAAAAAACTGGAAATATACACAATGTGAAATGCTGTGGGAAATTTTTAGGAAATGTACTAGAATAATTCCAAAAGGTGGGATTTTTTTTCTTGTTTATGAAATCTCTGTTAGATGTTAAAAAAATAGCACCAAGGGAATTTCTGCACAACCTTTAAAAGTTGGAATGCCATGGCGTGATACAAATGGCGTTAAGGCTGCACCAAGAGAAAGTGGAGACTTGAGGTAAACTGTCAGTTTATTCAGACTGCAGATAGGAATATTTGAGCCTGGTTGCCTCTGCTGGCGTGGCTTTATGGTAGAGAAGTTTTGGTAAATAATGTCATTTGTGTGTGTGAGAGAGAGTGTGTGTGTGTGTGTGTGTGTGTGTGTGCGCGTGCGCGTGCGTGCGTGTGTGTGTGTGTGTGTATGTGTGTGTGTGTGTGTGTTTTTTTTGTTGCAGTTGTATAGAAGCATAGTTCACGTGCTTATTAGAGTTTACTTTAGTTTTCAGTAAAATGCTAAATGATCAGAAGATTCCATTGTACTATCAATGAATTTTATTAACCCTCTTAGTGCCAGCTTCTGTACATGCTTTAAATGCCAGATCATTTTTCACCAATTTGCGTTGTTTGTTGTAACATTTGAGTAATAATACATGAAAAATTTTTTGCTTGCAAAGAGTTGTTTGCTGTAATTAATTTTAATAGCTAAAACAAATTATGTAATTTTTAAATTCAAAAACAAAATTTTTATAAAATCATATTAAGAAAAATTGTAATTGTACATACAAATTATTTTCTGCATTTTGTAAGTTTTTGTAATAGGCAACTTTTCAAAAAATGGTCTTGACCGTTTTGTTATTTTATGTATTAGTAGTATTTTATGTACAATATTGGATTATCAAGTGATGTCAATTTAGGTAAAACAATTTCAGATATTTGCATTTTTTGTTTGTTTGCACTTTCCATAAAGCAATGTAATACAGGCAGTCCTCTACTTTCGCGCATTCGACTTTCGTACAATTCGCTCTTTCGTACATTGGTTTCTTATACCATAAATTCGACTTTCGCGTGTTTGCTTCGTTCTTTCGTACATAACCAAAAAAAATATCGCGCGCATGCCTCCACCAGAAACGTAAACATCAAAGATATATGGATTGTTTATATTCTGTAGGTTTTGTCTTCGCAAATAATATTGCAGCAAAGTTGACTTATACTACGTAGAGACCTCTGGTGTGGATATACGGAACTATGTTTCCGATATAACTGAACAAATATGCAGTTGTATGTCTGATGTGTTACTACGCTATGGCGCTATGCCGCTCCTGTTTAGAACTTCCGTTGTTTTTATTATGGTTTTTAGTTTCCTTTGAGGTTAATTTTATATCCTTTTTTTTTTTTTTTGTTAATCTATTGGCGCACGTACATAATTATTACACCACGCAATGAATAACAAACGTAAAAACGAAAGTAATGAAGACTCGGTGTGTAAGAAACAAAGAAAACATGTTGTAAATAGTGTACAAACAAAATGAGACATTATCGCGCAATTGGAAAGTAGCAAATCACTTGCGGCTATAGGACGGTCTTTCAACCTGAGCCGATCCACTGTGCGTTCTATTGTAAAAAGTAAAGGAAATATAAGGGACTATGTTATAAATTCGGGAAATCTTTCTTCTAAAATAATTTCAAAACGGCGGGGTGTAGCGATGGAAGAGATGGAACGGTCTTTAAAAGTGTGGTTAGACGATCAACACCAGAAAAATATCCCTATCAGCCTTGCAATAATTCAATGCAAAGCTCTCAGTTTGTTTGAAGATTGGAAAAATTAGTCAAATGTTTGTGTGTGTAAAATATGTCTTTTCAATTGTTTGAACTATTAGCTATATATTTAAACACTTTTAAATAACTTTGATGCATGATCTTGTTTCTTTGTGTGTAAATATATTGTTTTGAATATTTTTTTTTTGTTTAGTAAGTTTTTTTCCCCATCTAGGAACGGAACCTCATTTATCACATTAAAATAAGGGTTCTACTTTCATACATTTCAACTTTCATACACAAATTTAGGAACACATTGTGTATGAAAGTAGAGGACTGCCTGTACATTATTCACATAAGTTAGGTACATAATTTTTACAAAAAAATTCATACTTGATTTTATTTATAACTGAATTGGAAATAGTTATGTACACATACACAATTTATGTTTTAGATTTTAATACTCCCTTTTTGAATAGACTGAATCATTACTGTTACAGTTAAATAAAAACATTGTAAATGTGTCTCTTTCATAATAATGTAATCTACATACAGTCAACTCTCGTTTCTAGGACCCCAGGAATAGCAACCCTCTTGAAATAACAATCCTTTTTTTAGGGAATCATGAAAATAATGTAATTAAATATGTTTTTCCAATTACCTTTCGATATAATAACCCTTTGCCTGGGAATCGTGAAAAGTCGTAGAATCAAGAGTTGACAGTATTGAAAATATAAATTTAAATTTTAGTATTATAATTACAAACGTTTTATTTTACAATTTTTTGTAAGCTGTGTGAAAACTATCCAAGAAAATGGAATATCTAGTATTTCCAAGTTTGCATATAAATTCATAATTCATAATTATTGCCCTTCATTAAAAAATATTTGTAAATAAACTCAGAGCTTTTCCTATTCTGTATTTAATTTACATGAATTACAATTTCTCATAAAAATATTTACAGAAATTAGACCAAAAACTAAATATTTATACATTTCACCAGATGTTATTTGTCCCCATACAAGGGTTACCAAAATCAGCTAGAGGTCTATCCACATCAACATGTTACATGGCTGAATTATTGTGATATATTTTCTGATACATTTTACTCAACAGAGATCTTGTTCTAGCAATTATGGAGGCCTTTCTCACATTTTGAGAGATTGTTCTTGAACACTTTCTTTTACCACCCTGGGTTACACAACGTTCTTTCTTTTTTTTCAGCGGCAGTTTCACGATTCCCAAGGAGCTTTAACTAGCATTAGTGTCACCAACTTTTTGTCGCTGTCGCTGTTCAGTCTACTCCTTTCCAAGACTTTCCACCACAGCAGAAGTGAACTCATATCTTGTCATAATTTTTCTATCTGTGTTCAGTTTGTATGACATATAACTGTTTAGTAACATGTGGCCAAATATATTAAAGCATACTTTTTCCTCTGTATTTTACTGTCCCGTTGTCCAAGTAAGTATACAGCATCATGTCATAACTGTTGATTCTGCTCATGTGTTATAATCATGTATGATTTTTCCATATGAGGGCTTGTTTGGTAGGTAATTTTTGACGTGACAACGTCTTAAATTAGGTTGCGGCTGGGAGTCACTTATGAAAAAGTGTAACGCTCGGTAACGTTACGATGAGTCACCGAGGAGGGGTAATCAAGGGAGGGAAATGAGGGGAGGAAACAGGAGGGGAGCCGAGCCGGCCAAGGAGAAAGCCACCTTGCATGGAAGCAATTCCAAAGACGAACGACGCGGTGGAGCCGGTCTGCCGCGCGCGCAGCACTACGTTGTCACGTAAAATCTTCGCCCGTAAAACCGACTTTACAGGCAACCATTTTTTTTTATGCTTAGGTAAAAATTGGTGAGCATATCTGTTGATTTCTTTTACCAAAAGTTGAAGCGCCGAAAGTGTAACATTAGGTTAAAATAAACAATTGGCATTAAGTTTCAAGTAGGCAAGTGTGTTGTCGCTGAATTTTCTAGAAACAGTAGTATGGTGTGTTGTGTCAAGTCCTCACAAGAAGACCACAATATGGTGTTCACATCAGTGAATTCATTTTCATCTGATGAACCACTCACATTTTCAGTGGAACATATACAGTTTACTGTTGCATGCAATGGATGACAGTTTTTGACAGCCTCTGAAACTGCGGGCATAGGGGCGACTGAAAGATGTCCCATTGGAAAGGCAGCCTTTCAGGATTTCGGGCTGATGGGGTTCTTGAAGAGAACTTGGAAAGATAGTGCAGTGTCTAATAAAATCCTGGAAGACTGCCTTTCCAAAGGGGTATCTTTCAACTTTCAGGTTTTTAGTTGCATGAAAGGTAATATGCTTTCAGAAACTGGAAAGGTTGCCTTTCCAGTTTCTCTTCATGAAAGGCGGCCTTACCAAAGGGAAACAATTCAGCTCCCCCCTGTAGTACGCTGTGCAGTGTTTGAAGTAGATGGTAATTCATTCTCATCTGTGCTTATATCAGCGTCACTGGAGCTATTTTCAAGATCACGGTTTCTCAGGTAGTCAACAAACACGAACAAACAAACACGAACAAACAAACACGAACAAACAAACACGAACAAACAAACACGAACAAAATGTGTGTACGGTCTCGCTGCATGCCAATTGCACTTTTCTCGCCAGTGTTGAATAACACCGGGTCTACCAACATTCAAACACAAATTAAAATATACAAAAATAGCACAATTGCACCAAATTTTAATTAGTCAGTCCTGGCTGGTCCCAACATTAACAATAAAAAAAAAAAACACCTTTTAACTATACAAAGGGCAGAGTGCATTCCAACGTCTCTTCAGTGAGCCAGTGGAGGTGCNAACAAACACGAACAAACAAACACGAACAAACAAACACGAACAAAATGTGTGTACGGTCTCGCTGCATGCCAATTGTACTTTTCTCGCCAGTGTTGAATAACACCGGGTCTACCAACATTCAAACACAAATTAAAATATACAAAAATAGCACAATTGCACCAAATTTTAATTAGTCAGCCCTGGCTGGTCCCAACATTAACAATAAAAAAAAAAACACCTTTTAACTATACAAAGGGCAGAGTGCATTCCAACGTCTCTTCAGTGAGCCAGTGGAGGTGCACACGGTAGCAGCCCTAGCCACACCATTCAGGCCAGAGTGTATCTCTGTGGCACAGTCCAGCTGCCACCGCAGGGGTGGCATGTGCTGTCCTGGAGCAGTGCTACTGGCAACCTGGTTCCACTTCTGCTGTTGCTGCTGCAGCATATGCAGCTAGTTTCTGCTCCATCCTTTTACAATTCGCAATACCAGAAGTTCCGTGATCATTGGAAAGTTACCGAGTTGTAGAGTCGTCAAATAAAGTGTTCTTATCATTTCTTCAGTAATCAATACATTAATAATCACAAACAGAAATTGTTTTGTTTGGGTTATTCCCATGTCTTTATTCTTTGTGAGTACTTTCGTGTTTCTAGGTCAATACATGTTTTTCACATCTAGATTACAACATCCAACATGCTCTGCCATCTTGTCCCTTCCTTACTGCTAACCACTCTCTTTCAACTTCATCCGTGATATTAACATTTGCCAGTTACATACACACGTTCCCTTCTCTGAAATCTCAAACAGTTGTATACAAAACAACATACATACACAACACTAGAGCTGTGCCAATTCACAGATGTGCTACTGATGTATGAAAAAGCTTTTTGCTCATATTTAAGTTGAATTTAGGGTACTGTTATACTCTTAACATTGGTATTGGTGAAGTGCAGCACAATTAAAAGCAATTATTAACTTATTTAAGTTTACAGAGTCCGAAAAGTAAATAGAATAGTAGAGTAATAATACAAACGATGCTAGTTCAAGTGAAGACAAAAATAAAAAAATATATATGTTAGTCTGTATTCATAAAAATACTTATTTGTGAACACAGAAATCAGTAAGCATGCCCAAGGTTGTCTACATGTTTTGTTCCTGTTGACAGTAAATGAATAGGTTTGAAACAAAAATTATGGATTGTTTTTATATATTCATTGCATTGGTTCTGCAATAAACATGCTTAATGTTTACTTGCATAATATGTACTCTTAAACCTAATTCTTTCAAAACACAAAATGTATGCTAATTGATGCTTTGTGCTTTGCTGCTTTGCTACACATTTGGGTTTATATAAAAAATTTTTGTTTATGAACAGCAAGATTAACACCCATCACAGAATTGATTTTTAAAATGAAATTAAAAAGTTACTAATGAACTCAAAAATACAGTAGAACCTTATTATAGTATATTCACAGTTTGAAATGACGCAGTATTATTAGTTTTCGGGACACGTGCTCCTTTTCCTTTCGTTTTGCTAAACTTCGTAATGTTTTTATCGGGATTTGAAATTAAAAGCATTGGTGTTTCGTTGACGGTGATAGTTGGTTTATCGGGCATATGTTTGCTGTTTTACGTTTATCAGGCATCCGGTTGCCGTTTCGAAAGTTGGAGTTTTGTTAGGTGTCAACATTAGATTTGCATTTTTTCAAACTGCGTCAACAAGTTTTGTATGACGCAGTTTCAATAACGCGTGGAGAGCGTGCGTGGCAGCCCACGCCAGGCCATTATCTCAGGTTAGGGGGGTGATAGGCAGCACAAGTGCACGTGTGCCTGTCGCCATAGAAGTCAGTTGATACTGAGCAGTTGTCGAAGTCAGTCGTCTCACGTCAGTTGAATCAAGTCACTCGTCTGAAGTGAGTTGTCAACTAGTGCTCGCCTAGGCCACATAGGGCTTAGCGCCAACCCCCACACCGGCAAACTAGACCTTACTAGATTATTTCTCTGCCGGTGTGGGAGGTCGCTGCATTTGTTATTTCTTCGGGCAAGTTTTTAAGAAATGAAATAATTCGTAAATGACTGTGGCTCTGTTCTGCACGTGTCTATAATATTTATCTGTGAACAGTTCGTACTCTGCATATCTGAACTTCGTATGTGAACTGTGTCACTTAACAAATAAATAAAAGTATAGAACAAATACACCGGAACTTGACTTTACTTCATATTTAATTGGCGTCCATTTTACAGAGTCTCGTGTTACTCAGTCTTGAGTTAGTCGAGTGGCAACTTAAAGCCGGCTATAGTTGTGTGCGTGCAACGTTACAAGTTTCCTTACATTTTTTCAATCAAACCTTTGAAAAATTGTGACATCAAGTTCCTGATGTGCCGGAAGCTGTTTTCACTGTCTTTGATCTCCGGAACACAGGCTAGGAATATTGGCTTGACACACACCACAGAATGGTTTTCCACAGCCTGCTGTTTAACAGACACCCCGACTATGAGGTCAGGAATGACTTGACGTGGTCTTGCTTGGTGACAGGAGAGAGTGGAAAGGCTGCTTACCTTTCCCTCCTTTGCCCACTGTGACTTCAACTTCACCTTGCAGCTGTAAAAACATTCCTTCTCCTCTACACTGGCCAGCTTCTTCCACTTCCCCTGAGACTGTGACCCTCTCAATGTCAAGTTGGTAGATTCTTATCTATAAGGGAAGGTGGGGGGNTTTGAAACGAAAACTTCAAACTTTAAAAAATAAACAGTGGATGTTGAGTATCCTTTTCACTGAGACTTTCATTTCCAGATGCGATGTACTGGTGTTGAAAGCGAACTTTCAATATTTACAAAGGCAAGAAATCAATTATTTATACTGAAGAATAATTAAAAACTCTTGCAACATTTTGTTTTTGCCAAATCGGTGGAAAATTATCTCCAGTTCCTACATTGGCAAAAGCACAGATTCTGTCAACATTGGCAAATTCTGCAGAAGCTGATTCGAATCTGCACAGCTCTACACACTTTCCCTTCATTTAACTCCCCACCAACGTCACCTTAGAACTATTTACCCTGCTAGGTATCATTTATGTTTTCAAAGTTGTTACCACACACACAAACCATTACTAATTACATAATACCCATTATTTATCCAATGTATCTCCAAGTTACATACATAGACATATATACAATATTGCCAATTACATATTACTCAATATTTGCACAATGTATCTCCAAGTTGCATACACAACCACAAACTCAAAGTTTTACAGCTTACAACTTAACTCATACACAACCCTTTCATGCCTTCACCGATATCTTGGTGGTTTACTAGTTTTGTGACCAGCTGTGGTTACATACAAAGACTCTGAAGGGCTTCTCTATGTGTCGTGAATTAAATTACTTTCTACATGGTCCCCAACATAGCCTGTGCATTTTCCATTCTCAAAGTCCTTGAAGTCTGGTGACCTACTGCCTCTGGTTACCACATGGTCCTCATGTCAGTGTTTGGAGAATTTTCCCTACATTCGTCGATACTATCTCTGTCTCTACCCACTGTCTCATACAGATTAACAGCTCTGTATGGGATTTGAGCTTCATTATGTCTGTATGATGGTCTCAAGTGTTTTGTGTTTCGTTGAAGGTCTTTGCCTGACATGTACCTAATTAGGTATGAACGTGGAGTTTCATGTTTTTCCACAGTTGTGGCTGGTTCCCATACACGACCCTTCTGAACTACTACTGCCTGACCTTTTGTATACTCTGTGGGTTTTCTCTGTGCCTGCCTTTCATAGTGGTTTCTCACCTTTCCCTATTTTGAAAGTAATTGTGATATGATTTATGGATGTACTTTTATGGTCAGGTTATTGGTAGTTATTGGTATCCATGCTCTAACTACAGTGTACCAAAAATGCATGTACAGCTAAACCATATCTATAGTTAATTTTCAGTGGTCCTAGCAAAACTCCTATATAAATAATGATAAAGCTAACCGCTTTTATCTTGTATCAGATATTGTGTCAATCAAAATTCTTTCGCTCCCATCACCTATAATTTTGCGTAATGTTTGTTTTTAAGCTGGTTGTTTATGCAAACGTCTTGTAACTGGATGTGAAATATGTCGTGCGCGTCACCATTTATCACTGTTCTGCAGTACGGTGCAAGTCAAGTCTCGATTGCTCCTTCCCTTACATGCCTGACAAGAGGGGAAGCAGTTACGTAGCAACCAGCTTGCCGACCTTGCACCCTCTTGTTCTTCTCATTCTGTTTCTCTCAGTCGTGCACCTTTCTTCATCCCTTTACATGCCATTGAAAGGGGAAGCTGTTGTCTGTGGCAAAAAAAAAGTGCATCCTCTCTCTTGGCCATGCGCGCTTTCTGGAGATCGTAGAAATTTTAAGATTATTTGTCGCTGAAAATAGTTGCACCTTACATCACTAATATTTCAAAGCAAATGGTTTCACCTGAAAGTGTTACACAATACATTTTAATGAGGAATTATTATTTGCATTATTTGATTAAAGGTTGTATTTTTCCCATAAAGTTGGTGTTTAACTTAATCTGGCATAAAATCAATATGATTTTAAAACAAATTATTAATTTGACCTATTAGCATCTTTGCGAATTAACTAATATGCCCAGAAGCATATACTTGACCTCCCTTTGTCACCAAAAATAGTTTGAACATCAAGCGACTTGTATCACCAAGCGTAAAGTTCATCTTCAGTAACTTTGTGCGGGGAAATTGGAGGATTAATTTTAATTTATTGCAATAGACACATGTCTTTTGAATAAACTGATACCCTGCAATGGCCTATTCAACACCTTTGGTTGTCTAATAATGGCTAAGCACAGAGTGTAGTGTAACTCATGATAGGTTTAAGTGCACTGGAAAATAAAGGATGTGGTTTTGAATGATTAATTAATTATTAAAGACAGTGAAGAAATAAATTTTAATTATTTTATTTATTCATTTCTGTCTCAAAATTGCAATTTTTTTTTTGCAGTGAAATATAATTAATTACTTTAAATTACAGACATTTGCCCCACACGCAAGGTGTCGCCAACATGCAGCGGCAGGGAGGAGTACGTTGTTTCACTTCACCCACCGCTTGCCCATCTCTGTCTCGCCCACCGTGTACACACTGCCTGTCGATAATCTCTCTGCACGCCCTCAGCTGATTGAGTGTGTGCGGGACATTCAAAATTTGACTTGCATTTGGTGTCATACAATCAATTGTATACAGTATTTTAAGATGTTATATTAGTTATCCAAACAAATTCAGGTGAAATGTTTTTAATGTATTATTTACAGTAATACTAATACAGTAATACTTTTTTTTTATTTCCCATTTTTATTGTGTTTACAACTTTATTCACAGATAATGTAAAGCTCTCATTATACTCTACATTAAGTCTGCTTATCAATATTTGTGCTGGTGCAACTTCCAGACCTGAGAGAGGAGTGTTACGATACTCCATTAATGCCAGCCAGTATTACCTTTTCCTCCCCACTTTTTCGCAATATGTTTGTAGCTATTCTCACCCCTTTTTCTCCCATACCATTGGCCTGTGGGTAGTGTGAACTTGATGTGTGAAACTAAAGTCCAGTTCACATGAAAAGCATATGAATTAAAGGGCATATTATCAGCAAATGTAACCTTAGATATACCATGTGTACAAAATATGATTTTAAGGGCACTTATTACACTGCCTGCATGCTTGCTATGTAACTGTAAAATTTCTGGCCATCTCGACATGTAATTGTACACAATCAAGTGACTCTTTCCTCCAAACTAAAAAATATCTTCTCCTATCTTCTCAAATGGAAGTTTAGGTACTGAATGTGGAATCAGTGGTTTTTTTTTTCCATTTATGATTGTGTACTTTACATACTCCAAATTTTGGTACATTTCTTTTGATGTCACTTGGCATTTCTGGTCAAAAGAAAAATCTCCTCGTCCCTGATTTTGTTTTGCCAACCCTAAAATGACCTTCATGAACCACTTTCAGAAATAACAATCCACTCTGAACAAAAAGGTCACACTGCACTGACCAATATGAGAGACAATGTACTGATATGCTGGACTTTTTATGAGGCCATCCTTTTTACACCACTTCACTGGGCATAGAATCTGATGCCAGTTCTCTTCTGAGTGCTTTGTTCCACACATCACTCATTGGAAGATGCTTGGCCACACCATGTACAATTTCGCAATTCCATCATCGTCTTCCACTTCTTTGCTGTATGCCAGAAACAGCAATTTTTCAATGTGCATCGTCTTGCCTGGTAGGTATTGCACTTCATTATATTTCAATAACTTGAGTTTCAGATGCTGAAGTCAGGATGACATCATTTTTGATAATGGTTCACTTATTATAGTCACTAGTGGTTTATGATCAGTTAAAATCTACACATTACTGCAATTTAGGTAGTAATGAAATTTGTTGGTGGCTTAATCGGGTTGCAGCTTAACCATGAAGCCACAAGTTTATAGTCAAATATTGAACAGCTGCTGCCAGTTGCGTGCTGCTGCTATTAATAGCCCATGCGCGCGCTGTTAACACTCGCTCAAAGCTCACTTTTTCCAGGTAACAGTTGAGTGATGTGGTACTGATTTTTTTATTTCATTAAAAGTGTTTCGGTACTATATTTACACAATTTTTACAGTGAATACATGTGAAATTTGGTAGTATTAGGAATTATGGGAAATTGTCACACCACATTTTCATTCATAATAAAACTCACTATTAAAAGTGGCATCTGCTCGTCTAAAAGGCGCAATCTGGTTGTTTACAGTTGATTGTGCAGATAAAGAGGCTATTTATAAATTAACCATGGTGCCGAATGCAACTGGATGATAATATATTGTATTATTAACATATTTGCAGCTGAAATGATTCCATTGCAAAAAACTGCGTGGTTTTAATAAATAAATAAATAAAATTTATTTTTGCTTNGACTGGATGATAATATATTGTATTATTAACATAATTATTATTTGCAGCTGAAATGATTCCATTGCAAAAAACTGCGTGGTTTTAATAAATAAATAAATAAAATTTATTTTTGCTTTGTTGCTGAAGTGGGAAAGGGACACACAAAAAAATTAATGGTGAGCCGGCCTCGGAATGGCTCAGTGATTGCAGGCCGAATCCAAATTATTAACAAGCTGAATCACTTTACATGGAAACATGTTACTTTAAAATATTTATAGAGTTCATGGAAAATGTAGAACTCTGGGAATTTGTTTGTGTATTTGTATTTTCCACATTAAAAATTAAGTAATTTCATGGGGGCGTGGCTTCCGAAGTGAGCTGCACGCACTGGCCAACAGATGGGAGCACAGTCACTTATTTTGCTACTGTGTATATCACGTCTTTTTAGCCTACTTTCTGAAGGAAAGAAAGGTTTATGAGATCACTTTCCTGTGTGTATGTGTGTGGGGAGGTGTGGGTGCACGCACGCACATACATGCGCCCAGTTTCAATTTTTGAACGTGTGAACTGAATTGAACCAAACTCTGTACATATAGAGTACTAAGTACAGTAGACTTTTATAGTGTTTGACCACGCCTGGCACTTTCAGAATGCCTGCCATTTTTTAAATTTAGTGTGATATGTCATATCTCTGAAACCATTCTACAGATTTAAACCAAATTTTGTATGCTGACAGAGCAGTTTATAAGGATTGAATTCAGAGGTAAATATTGTTGTTCCGCCGTTTTGGGAGCTAGCACCACATTGAAAAATAAAGCTTTTACGTTGTATCTTGAAAACTACTCAACCAATTTTCGCCTAATGTTGCATGTATGTAATACTAAGATAGGTTAGGTAAATTTCAGAAATTGATCTTGATGCACTGGTTTTCAAAATTACAACCATACAAATATTTTAGGTTTATTTCTTATAACTGCAGTACCATTTGACCAATTTCAACCAAATTTTGTATGCTGACAGTATCTATTACAAACATCATACAAATAAAAAAAACACTTGTCTACCATTTTGTAAGATAGCGCTATATGAATTAATAAAGTTTTTGTGTAATATCGCTGGGAAACAATTGTGAGATTCCTACCAAATGTGGCAAGCAAGTAGTTCTACGGTAGGTGATGTTAACTTATATGTTTTTGGTATTTCAAACACTTATTTTCAAAATGGCTGTCATAAGGCTATTTTAGTTTTTATGTTATATCGTCGAAACTATTTAATTAATGCCAATGAAACTTTGTATCCTGGCTTTATATATTATAACCATCAAATGTGTCCGCACAAAATATCTTGTCTGCCATTTTGTAAAATAGTATCATGCAACAAATTAAAAAACTGATTTCTACCAAACTTGGCAAACTAGTTCCACTATAGCAGGCCATGCAAACTAATAAATTTTGAGTGTGTCTTAACACACACACATTTTCAATATGGTGGCTATATAAAGATTTTAGCTCAGAATTTTTTTTATCTACGAAACTGCAAAACAAATTTCAACTTAACTTTGTATGCAGATAGTTTCAATTGTATCCATAAAAATTGTCTATGCAAATCCTTATTTCTCCACCATTTTGGAAGATAGCCCCACATGAAATAATACAATTTTTATGTTGATCTCAGGAAAAAAATGAACCAATTTCTTTCAAATTTGGCAAAGAAGTTGTATTGTGGTAGGCCATATTAGTTTGTATGTTTTAAGTATATAAGTGTTTTTATTTTCCTATTGGTGTCCATACAAACATTTCTAGCTTAGTGTGCTATATCTACAAAACTATGTAACGGATTTAAATCAACTGTTTACTACTGTATCTATGATAATCATTTAATGTGCTGGAGTATAAACTTTTTGTCGTCCATTTATGAATATCGTCACCTGAACAATGGAGATTTTATGCCATATCTGGAGGACCAATCAATCTTGATTTATACAAATGTTTAACGAAGTATCGCTACAGTAGAATACGTAAATTAACATGCGTTATTTGTGGCAGCCATGTTTTAATAAGGTTTATATAAATAATTTAGATTAATTGGTTTTATCTGTAAAACATGTAAACAAAATTCAACCAAATTGTGTATACAAACAGTTTTAATTACAAGCATAATTTATGCGTACAGAAATCCTCTTTCGCAGGTTTTTTTTTTGCAAAATAGTGTCAGGTGAGTAAATAGAACATTTTGTCATATTTCTGAGACAATTAACTAATTTCCACCAAATTTTTCACAACTACAGAATGTTGTGTAAAGTTACATAATTTAAATAGGGCCAGACATTGATTTTCGAAATGGCGTCCATATAAAAATTTAGAAATGTTTGACATATCTATTTAACAATTGAACCAAATTCATTCAAACTTTTTATGCTTATAGTATATGTATATTAAAAACATTGTATACAGAAACTTTTTTAGGTAGTTTTTATAAGATAGCCCTGGTTAAGAAAAAATATAATGTTCATGCCATATCTCTAAGATCAAATAACAGATTTTCACAAAATTTTTCACACAAATTGCATTACGGTAGGCCATGTAAACTTACGTTTTTAGTGGCTCAGACACTTATTTTCAAAATTAAGGTTTTGTAAATATTTCAGGTTAGTGAAGCCTACCATTCAAAACATTAGACTAATTACATTCAGAGTTGATGCTCCGAATCCTACCTCTGTGATGCAGTTAATTTCACGCGTTTCATTTTAAGAGTTTTTCTAAATTAAAATTGCAGGTAAGTCACTCATGTATTTTAATTGCCTTGGTACTGTTTCACATGTTTCTGGTTTTATCTCCAATGATATTGCTGTAAATGAGACTTTAACTACTACCTGCTAAAATTTAATTGCGCCCGTGTAGAGGAAAGTAGGCTCATTGTTATAAGTAAATTTTTCATCTCGTATGGGCTCAAAACGACTCGAGTTTGAAATATATTTTGTCAAATTTATGTAGAAATATTTTTAAAATACTCTGCGACAGATGTGCTGCCTCTTCAATTAATATGAAGCAAGCATGTGGCGATTTTAGCAAACACAGCTACAGCCTATGAAGACAAAGCTAAACTATCACATACGGTTTAAACGTTCCATTTTGTTTAGCACCTATACATTATTCTAGAACTAAGTTTAATTTGTTACTCTAGTAACAGCTGTTTTTTTTAGTACATAAAATAAAATACATAATCATTTTGTCTACGAACTCTTCCTGCCGGCATATTTCTCAGATGGCTGTTGTGGAAATGTAGGCTGTCAGAATAGCCTACATGAAATTCTCTAGCAATCGTTCACACATCAGCTGATACGGGATTTTGTGTTTGGGATGTTGTTAATTCATTTATGACGTGTTGCCACACATTGGCTGTCAAAAAATTGAATTCTTATATGACTGTATTATTTGGTTGCATTACCTACGTGTGCAGTATGCAAACACTTTTTCCCCCATTGCTTTAACCGTGAATATCAGTTGTCCGCGAACCCTTAGCGAGTTTATTATCGCAGAAAGTCGGGAGTTTACTGTAGTTGTTTTTGTATCTGTGCCCGTTTATTCTTTGTCTCAGCCTGCAGGTTGTAAATGCTGCTGGTTGTCCATTTTGAAGTAAGCAGCATGCAGGCTAGACTCTCTTGGTATGCATCACACTGAATAGTAATAGGCTTTTCACCATCAAATGTTCCTAGAGCTGGGGCACTGTTAATCACTGATTTGAGTGGCAACGCATTCAGAATGGTTTTTCATCCACTGCCAGGTGACATCAGCCCACAGTAGTGTCCTCAGGTGCTGTCGGTGTTGCCATATGCAGTTGACCGTTCCAAGTATTCTCTGTAGTTCCTTCTTGTTCTGTGGGCCAGGAAGCTCTGAATTGCTGCAATTCTTTCAGGCTCAGGTCTGATTTTTGCTGTTTGAAAATTAAATGCCCCGTAAAACTGATTACTGATACATTATATTGAAGCTTCTCGGTATTAGAATTGATGTTTTGTTCTTTTGCTCTTTGTAGCGCTTTTGCAACAGTTTTGTTAAGCCTTGTTGTAATGCAGCTACAAGAACATCATAAAAGTACACGTCAACACCATCAATGTTACCAAACACACGTTCATTTGGTTCCTGAAATTTCTCTGTAGCACAAGATGTACCAAATGGAAGATGCAAACACTTATAGCAGCCCCATGCAGTGGAAAATGTACACAAGTCACGTGACTTCTTATCGAGTTTTGGTTGCCAAAATCTGTCTTTGAGATCAAACACTGGGAAAAGTGACTTTCCAGATAGTTTATCTGTCAACTGTTCAATTGTTGATATTTCATAGAACCTTCTTATTATCGCATAGTTCAAATTTTGTAGGTCCAGACAAATTCTTAAGATGCCAATTTGGTTTGTCTACAACACCAATTTGTGAACCCTGGTGTTTGGCTCCTCTACTTTCTGTATAATTCCTTTTCTCACCAAAGATGCAAGTGTAGCCTTCAATTTGTTGGGAATTGTTTGTGGCTGCCTCATTAGAAGCTTAACTTGAGGCTGAACATTTTCATCTACACTTATTTTGCACTTACCTGGAAATCTTCCCAAACCAATAAATACATCTTTGCAGACCCAGTATAGGAGTGCTGTCAGCATCTGCAATCCTAAAATCCATGTATTTTACTACATTATTTACCTCACACCTCAGGTTGACAATTCCAATTGGTTTAACTTTATCCACCATAACTCTCGAGGACTTCATTTGCTTCCCTTACTCTCAGCTGACTGTCAATTTTCCTAAATAGTTTTTCTGGAATAATACTAACCTCTGACCCAGTATCCAACTTTCCTTATTCTCCTGCCCTCAACTGCAATGACTTCATGCCATTTTGTTGTGCTCCTAAGCTATCATCTTTCTTTATGTTCTTTGGCAATGCCTTTGTACCACTCACTACATAATAATCATCATCACTATCTAAACCTTTTTTTTCTTGAATCCTTACATTTTCAATTCCTTTAGAACTTTGGCACATTGATGCAAAGTAATTAAATTTTTCACTTTTATGATACGGTTTCCTGTATGCCGGGCATTTGTTTCACGAATGTGTGTAATTACACTGTTTGCACTTCTTAGCAGTGTTTTTNACGGTTTCCTGTATGCCGGGCATTTGTTTCACGAATGTGTGTAATTACACTGTTTGCACTTCTTAGCAGTGTTTTTCTTTTATTTTGCCTATTCTGACCCAATCATTTTTCTTGGTAAAAAACACAGCATTTACTGATACTGGAACAGTTGATTCCAAGATTGTCTTTTTGAACTCATCTTGAAGGCTGTAATGTTTCCGCGGCTCGTTAACAACAATTTACATATATTTTGAAGCCTCACAGTTAGGCGCCATGTTGTAACGTTGCGGACTTGTTACACTTCCGAATGTTTACGTTGCTACGGCTTGCTCATAGGTAGAATACGAGACTCAGTACCAGGTGACGCCAATTAATTAAAAAAAAGAAGTTCCATATTAGTTTGCTTTATACTTTTGACGTGACCAAGCTTGGCTACGACGATAAAGCCAACTTGATCTGCGGTGTTTCCAGAGTTGTGAAGTAATATGTGTGTGCCCGGCGCCACAGCTCTGCGGTGAGCTGATGAGATGTAGGGTCGTTCGGCCGACAGCCTAGGGACTCTGGTAAACACTCCGTCAGACACACTATGTCGAGGTTGTCGGCCACCTCGCACACCTTACTTGATTATCAATAATAACAGTGGTGCTGGTTGTTAAGGTANGCCACCTCGCACGCCGTACTTGATTATCAATAAAGAAACAGTGATGCTGGTTGTGAAGGTATTTATTACCCTGTTATGTACACTCAACTACACAGAAGGCACGTGGCCTGAATGGCCCGGAACTACAAGCGACCACGTGGTCTTATAACCTGAGTCTCGAGATGCACTTTTGATTTCCAATAAATAATCACGTCGCTCTCCCCCCAACACTATGCAAGTTAAATAATAAAATATATGATGATAATGATTTATGACGATGTGGATGCGACTGGATACTATTCGACAGATGATGTCCTTGCTAGTGCTTCTGCGGCGTGGGAGAGCTTAACGTCTGTGCTTGTCCAAGTCCTGGCTAATACTGCCGGAAAATTACAATTACACAAATGCATAATAAAAATGATAATACTTATTCTAAATGTTTTCATTGCACCAGCCACAGCATTGCCAAATGTAGAATGTCACATGTCTCTGGCTGTGGCTGGGAAAATTGTCTCCTGATGACAAAACAAATTATGAATGAATTACACACTGACATTATTTACAAATACACTGACAAAATAAACTGAATAAATAATAAACACTAATGCACTCGTGCCCACAAGCCTGTCGGTGT